>PVJO010003019.1:0-131301 GCA_004026905.1 Hystrix cristata
GTATAGTAATTTAGGAAGTATGGCCATTTTCACTATGTTGGTTCTTCCTACCCACGAACATGGGATGTCTTTCCATTGTCTGAGATCTCTTTCAATTTCCTTTTTTAGAGTACTGTAGTTTTCAGTGAAAAGATCTTTTACTTGTTTTGTTAGATCGATTCCTAAGTATTTCATTTTTTTCGATGTAATTGTGAATGGATCTTTAACCTCAAAATTGGGGCTTGACACAAGTCCTATAGGCTTCTACCACAACGTGTGCTTATCTTTGTCATGGCCTCCACTTTATTATAATTTTTTGTTTCTTTCTTAGATTATGTGCAGTTCAAGGGAAGAGACCGAGTCTTTAATTTATGTACTATTTATACTTCAGAGAGTGATAATTTTGGTCACACACACACACACACACTAAAGGATAGAATTGAAACAAGTCTAAAATACAAATATAGAAATTTTCTGCTTGCTGGGATGAATGGATCCAGAAGGATTAAATCCACTCTATGAAAATAGAATGAGGCCTAAGGTCTGAACAAATTACATGACATTTAAAGGAGATAGTAGCAAATAGCACTTGGGATCATCTTAGAGGTGACCCACCATGGTTTGTTTTTTATACAACCGTTATGGAAAAGTAGAGTTACTTTCGTTTATTTTGGGTTCTTTTGACTTATTTTAAGAGACAGGTCCAATCAACAGAAGGAGAGTGGTGAGGTGGCACAGGTGGAGGTACAGTATGCAAAGTAGAAGGTACCTGGCTTGGACGGATGAGTCCTTTTTGAGGCCACCATGACAAGAAATGTATGCTAGTGTTGCTGCTGTCTTCCTTCCTCATGACTCTTCTGTAATAGCACAAAAAATTTTCTATGGTTCTAGACAAGGGAAAGTGCAGAGAAGTCCCAGAACCACCACACAGTTCTGGACTCGCTGTGGTACTGGGAATCTGGTAGTAGGAGGCCCCGGGTGTCCCTCCTACAGTCCTGCCATTAGCAAGACTTTTTAGCTCTCCCAGTGCCATCTTTCTTACTGCTGTTTGTTCCCACTCCCTGTCACCATACTGTGTGTATTAAACAAAAAAACATTATGAGGCCGAAAACATTATCTCACAGCTTCTTCTAAGTCAACTTTATGATTTAGCATAACTTCTACTCGTAGGAATCCTGACAGCCACCCTTCAGGGTTTCTCCCCATGTATTTATTATTTTAGCTTTGATTCTCACTACTTCATTCTCTTTTTATTTTCCAGTTTACTTTCTGGAGATCGAGTGACTCTCCCTGATTGTGTGTGTGTGTGTCTGTGACAGATTCCTGGTATCTTCTGACATAGCTGCTTTTGGATGGAGTCGGAGTCTACACCTGATGGTCTCAGCTGTAGCTGGTGGCAAGGTTGGCAGGCTCATGAAGCTCCTTTTGCTTAAAGTGTGATCTCTTAAAAGTGCCTATTTAACATTCTGGGAAAAAAAATCAGAATATAGAGTGGACAAAATTAAGGTTGCAGTTTTTAGGTACTGTTGTTCTGTGAAACAAAATTAAGTTGGAAAAAAGACCAAACTATAACATTAGATTTTAAAAGTCAGGTTACATTGACGTTGTGCTTATCTGTTCATACAAAGAGGAAAACAGAAATCCTGGGCGTCCAGAACTGCTGTGGATGTGTGGAGTTTAGCACTTGTACACTATGGACCTCGCATCCATACAGGCCAAGTATGATAACAGCTGGAGATGCTCCACAAGATGTGGGTCTTTTCTTTGCCTGTTGGTGTTCTCAAGTGCCACTTAGAATATTTGTTTGAGTGACTGTTTTGCATTACTTTTAAGATGTCTGAATTGTGTCTATGGGAACATGCTGATATTTAAACATCCAAGCCTAATTTCAAACACTTTTGGACCATTATTCATTTTATTTTCCTTTGACATGAAGTAATTATTGTTTGTAAAATTATTGTTAATTCAAAAATCACATCTAAATCATAAAAGATAATCAAGATACTAGTACTGTTTTTCTCCTAATGGTCTTAAGATTTATTTCCATAGTTGTTTAAAGAATATGCTAATTCAATCTTTTCCTTCTTTTTCCAACATCTGGGTACAGAATTCTTTAATGACAGACCTCACTAGTTTTACAAAGACTCTCTTTCTTTCAATTTCATCTGGATGAGAAGTACAGATACTAGTTAGGTTGGGTTTGTCTCTGTAATACAGAACACTTAAGGCAGTAGAGGAAAAACGTCCACATTTGTGGAGCATGAACCTGTGACTTCAAAGATGGTGATTCCTTGCATAGATGGGAGTGATTAAAAGATCACAGCCCCTAGCAAAATGCTGGGTGTTGTGAAAGAAAAGAAGAAAAATCTTATACAGTGAGTTTGAAGAAAGTAGTAACAAATAATGATTTTATTGGTTGTACATCAGTAATAATATTTCAAATCACTTAAAATAGTGAATGCTTCTGATAACATTTTTATGCCATTTGTTGCCAGTCTCTATCTCCAATCCGTCTCATTTTCCTGAACTCCAGACCTGCATACTGCAGTGTGTACTGGACATTTCTGCTTGGGTACTCTGCGGAGACCTGAGTCAACAATGGACCATCATGAACTTGACACTTTGCCTTCCCATTCCCAAACCGCTTTTATGTGGCCTCTTATTTTATTGAATGAAATCAGCATCTACAGCACTGAGCTATTCGTGGCAGAAATACATTAATCTTCATTTCTGTCTCCTCACATCTCACAAATGATCATCAAATCAATTTCATATCTAGTTCCCTTGTCCAAGCCACAATTTCTTTTGTTTAAAATACTACGATTATTGTCACCTAAGTACTGAGTGTGTTGTCTTTCATTTCACTCTGGAAGTCTTTTTTTATTTCTGAAGCCAAAATGATCTTTGTAAAATACAAATCTGAGCCTTGCTGTTTCTCTTTTATCTAACACTGCTTCTAGCTTTCCTGGACTTCTTTTTGTTTGCTAAGTAGACCACACTCCCACTCTCAGTTCTAGGATAATGCTCACAGCTTGCTTATCTGAGAAACATTTCTGTTTTTTTGGCTTACTCTTATCAATATTTATCGATACTCTGCTTTGAAATCAAGTCCTTTGGGTAGAATGCTTCAGCTTCAGAAGGTTAAATATTTTACTCATAAGGTTCATAGTACTCTGTACACCCTGTACACTCATATCCTGGATTAATCCCAACACTCTGGGATGCCGAGTCAGGAGGATCACAAGTTAAGGCCAGCCTAGACAATTTAGCAAATTTCCAAGACTCTATCTCGAAATATAAAATAAAAAAGGGCTGAGGATGTAGCTCAGTGCGGTGGGTGTGGGCTCAATCCCCAGGGCTGAAAATGAAATTGTTTAATTGATGTCTGCCCTCTGGGTTGTAAATCTTATGAGGGCAGGAATCATGTCTACCTCCTTCATCCTTGTGACTCCAACATCTACAAGAATTTCTGAACCTAGTACATGTCCATAAATATTTTATGAATGAATGATTGAAAGTGCTCTGATTTAGCCTCAAATTTTATAAGGATATGTTGACCATATCTTCTGCTTAATTGATTAAAACAAATCTTCCTACAATTGGTATGGAGAGAGAGTAGTTTTTTTTCCTACAATCCTGATGCTTCTGTGTGAGTGGTGTTCCTTTCACATAACCATCATAGCCTATGTCCTGACCCCACATTCTTGGTTCTGGGGTGAGTGGGTGAGCTATGTGACTGACAGTTTATGAAAGAGTAAGTGGAATATGCCAACTCAGTCAGTTCTTTTCCTCTTTCTCTGTGGGTCCACACCTAACCACAGAGTGCCCGTCCTATTCTACTTCTCTAAGCGTGAAAGTTTACCATGCTAGTTCCCACACGAGAAAGTCTGCAGTGAGCCAGTTCTGCATGTGCCCAGGTTGAGGACTGCTGAAACCTGGGTTTACACCTGGGGAACCACCCTTGCTATAGTTATACGTTCTATTCTCCCTTACCAGCCTGTTTAGCATTAAGGAATATGTTTATATTAAGCCTTCCCTTATTTGTCTTTCCCTTATTTAACTGATTTAGGAACAAAAGATATAGAATTTTATTTACTGGGCCTCTTTGGATCCTGGCATTTACCCTAAAGTATTACTACATCCTAAATTATTTTTTCCATCCACTCGCTTAGGTTACAAATACTTATTAAATATACCAGGTAGTCTCTAGGAAGACTGATTCTTTCACCGGAGCCTTAAAAAGTAAAAATAGCAATCAGAGAGTTCACAGTTCTATTTTTATTAGTTGAATTTGGATTGGCTTTAATTTGGGGTTCATATTATTCTCAATGAATTTCAAAGCATGTACAATTCAGTCTGAAAATATTCTTTTCTTATATGTATTATTCATTGTGGTATCCTAGTTTTTATATTCGTTCCTTTCTATCACTCTTCATAATTTTTCTAGGTAAGTAGGATAAAGTGTTCTTTAGGCTTCTAAAGATGTTTCCAACATTGTACTGCAGCATTCAATTAATTTAATTTGTACTTAAAGAATATCTACAATTCCAGTTAAGTAAAAACAGTTTCTATGGTAACATCACAGACTTTCTAAATTCGGGCTATGATGTAATCAACCAAAATGACTATCATACTCAAATTCTTGTTTATTTCATCTGTAGCATTCCTTATTTAAGTCTATTGTACTTCATACAGATTTTCCACATCTGAATTTATTTTGGAGCTGAAGATATTTTCTCATCATTTCTATTTTAGAAATTCATGTTTGATTTCACAGTATTATAGAATTCACATTTCTGCTAGATTCAAGATATTGACCAAATGGGCTGGATTATATAGGGTGTATCTATATGAAACTGACCTACTTTTTACAAAATTATGGAAATTTTCTGTCCATACTGACAGCAAGCAGAATATCAAAAATTGTGAAATAATGAATCTCTCACACTAAATCGATTGCTACCATTTGACCTATTAACATACTACATCATGAAGTAGTTAAGAATCTTGCCCTAGATTTCCTAAAGTATCCAATCTAATGAAATCATGTTTGCATAAATATAAACATTTTTGTTTGTTTTTCTCTTAAGTAATGCTTGTGAATGACTTGTGTACACATGTGAACAATTGGAGTTACTCTCTGCAGTGCTCTAATAGTGAAAAATGTCAAAATCTTTGCCTTTAAGGCCAGATAAGGTATTTCTGTGAATAAATCTAGCATTTTGAGCCTGTACACGTTAGGCAGAGAAGTTCTCAAGTGGCTTTTTTTGCTCATATGAAATCTTTTTATTTTGTACTCATTTTCGCCCTTTGTGGAATCAGTTAGAAGCATAAAAATACAGAGGATGGAGAATCAAGAACATCTGTTTGTAGAAATAGTAGAGGCACATCTCAGAGGAAAAAAATGAAAAGGGGAAAGGAGAAAAGTCATCAGATCTGTCAAGATACCCCATGTACTGCTTGGAGATCCCAGAAGAATTCAGTAAGTTTAGAGAATTTATGGGACAATAATTCAGAGGGAATCCTTCATGATAATTTGCCATGAGAGAGCCAGCTGCTTTTTCCTTACTACATTTATAGAGGTTTGTTCCTTTCTAGAACACATCTCCTTATAAAGATGTTATATTTGTAAATATCTCTTGTAATATATCAAGGTTCCAGAAAGGGGGAATATTTACGGAAATAATTATCAACATTGGCAAGAGTTTCAGAGAGATCAAACAAAGATGGAAATGTGTTGGGCTGATGAATTTGGAGATCATTGGTGGTGTTTGCTAGAACAGATTTGGTGTATGTGTGTTGGGGGGGTCTATTCTCTTGCACTCAGGGAAAATACACCAGTCCCTGTGCATCAAAGGCTTAATATGTAACTAAGGGCTTATAGAAGTTGTTGGAAAACTGAGGGCACGGAGCTGGAAGCAGCTGCCCCTCAGAGGAGGGAGCTGTTAGGAGAAATCCAAAGGTCAGAGGAACTGATGATGACAGTCAGTCTAAAACACTAAGGCAAACCTTTCTCGAAGACTGTTGCAGGTCTGGGAACTATTAGGGTCTCTGTCTCTGTGGGAAGCCCCCACCCAGTGCCTGTCTCCCTCTGTGAGGGGAAGGAGAGGGGCTTTAGAGCATCCCTAAAGCTGCAATGACCTGCTCGTCCTTCTACATCTAGCATGTGTCACCTGCCTCTGGAGCAGGGGCCTTTTGCTTCACATCACCCTGGTTCTCACTCACGTCCATCTAAGCTGGGCCATGTAGAGACAGAGCTCTGGGGAGTGAACTTCGTGGCGTGAGTTGAAAACAAACGGTCCAGGACCAGACTGTGAGCAAGACCAGGAGCCGTGGCTTAAGAAAAGAAGTGGATCAGAAAGTAGACTTTTGTTTTAAGCAGAAGATTGAGAAAGGATGAGGGGGATAAGGTGCCAAGAAGCAGACAAAAAGATTTAGTGGATGTTTTTATTACTTGATTTTTTTTTTTTTTTAGTGCAGAAGGAAGGAAACTAACAGAAGAAGACAGGATGTAGTAAAATAAAATGAGAAAGTGTGGTATTTATACATAATGGAGTAGGAGTACTTCTCTGCCATAAAAAAGATAAACTTGAACCATTTGCAGGAAAATGGAGTCACCTTGAGACCATAATGTTAAGAAAAATTGGACAAACAGGCTTAAATATCACATGGTTTCTCTTATTGAGAAACCCAACTTATAAATATGACAGCAAAATAAAAGATAGATAATAGGAGGTAGAGAGATCTTTCTCAAAGGGGAAGGGAATCAAGAGATGGGGGGATGAAAACAGTAATTAAGAAGTATCATGTACATGCACCAGCTCCACGCAAGAAATGTAAACATTATGTACTGCAAACACATACTAAAAAAAAAAAGAGATCAATGCTCAGAAGAAGGAGATGATCATTAATGCAGCAGGGTCTCTTCAGGAATTGGGAGAGGTTGAGAGCAAAGTATGACTGGAGTTTAGTCTTCGGGGCAAGGACGGACAAGGCTTTCTATGAAACTGAAAAGAGCATGATGCAACAGGAAGTTATTTATGGGCTGTGTAGTGCTGAAGTGAGGCAATGTCCGAGTGACAGTGTCAATTTTCTCAGTGAAGTAGGGACGGATGGTGCCTGGCAGAGCTTAACTCCCAGCAGAGTGGGTGGGGTCAGGGTAGTACTGGGGGCAGATGGGAGTGAGAGTTATCTGTGGACAAGGGAAAGGCCGCTGGATGCCTGGAGAGCTCAGAGGAGGCCCGAGTCCACACAGGGCAGCACATGTGTGGACGTCACCCTGCAGATTGTCTGTACCTGAGCTGGCCATCTTTAATGATGCCACGGCCTACTTGAGTTCCGTTTTCTTGTGGTATGAATGAGTGCCTCATGCTCGTTTTTCTTTGGGGCGTTGACTTGGACACAGCAAAAATCATTTATTTGGGCCTGGTTTGTATTAGCCGTTCAGTAGAATATGTGTTAAAAGAACCAAACTGGAGAACTGAACAGGAGAGGCTTGGTCCAGGTTTCATGGGTTTGGAGTCCATCATATGAAAACAGAGTGCCTAAAGGAGTTAGTGTGGCCTCTCTGTGAGGGTGTTTCTGGGTGACTGAGTGAGGATTCTGGACAGTGCAGAGAAGGGAGGCCTCGATGGGAGCTAACAGAAAGGGCTAGAAATAGAGGGACCAAGGGAGTAAAAAAAGATTGAGAGACCTAAGAACAGACCTAGTGGCAATAAAGGAATGAGAAACTGGGAAAAAGAACAGCAACTGGAATTGTAGTCAAAAAGTGGACCAATGGAGATATTTTCAGAGCTGTGGTACTTCTGGATGGCAGGGAAAATGATTCTGATTCCATAATTATATTCATGGAACAGATGAAAGGCAGAGAAACTGAGAACCACAAACAACTGAAGAATACGGTGCTAAACGATACGGTACAAGTGGTCAGGACCACTGTACTGCATGCTGCAGTACATCTGTCTGCGCTATGAGCTGTACGTGTGGCGCCCCCTGGAGGTATGAATTGCACAACCAGCATGTCATCCACGGTGGTTCTGAACTGGGTGTGACCTTGGGCCCTTGGGTTGACATGCACCTCAACAGGTATTTCCAAAGGGTTCTCACATACTTGGCCGACAGATCACCGAGTGGGTGGACACTCTTGGAAAGAGAGAGAAATCGGAAGCCGATTGAGATAGGTTTACAGAGCTCGGAGACGTAGTACATAAGTGGTACCCTGAGATAACAGGAACTTTGTGATTCAAAGACAGGGATGAATGCTCTGCACAGGCAGAGGCCAGTAGGAACAAAGCCCTGCAGTGAACGAAGTGCTCTGGTTGTGTAAACAATGCGCTTCTTGTAGCTGTTTGGAAGATAGCCTTTATCGTGTGCGCGTCTCCTGGTGCTGGCTGTGGCATTAGGATGAAAAAGGGCATCCAGGGCAGGAGAGTCCTGGGCCCTTGGAACACAGATTCCTTCTATGGAAACAACCTTTCACCCAGAAGTTGAAGTTGGAAGAAAAAGTTATCTGCTTTTAGTGAATGAGCAGAATGTATAAATCAGACTTAAAAAGTTTCTGCTGCTTCTATAAGTAAAACTGGTTGGATTAAAAAAAAAAAAAGAAAAGAAAAGGATTAGCTTTCTTTTTTTACTAGGGATAACCATTAGTGTTTTCTCAGCATTTTAGACTCATAACTATGAAAATGAAAGAGAACAAAATGCATAGATAATACCAAGTGCTTTCTTAATTTGTTCCATGAAATTATTCTGCTATATTCATAGTGTTTACTCCTGAGAAACAATTGTTTCTGCAGACTGCTGTATTTATATTATGCAGCATTATTCATTAAAATTATTGTATATAATAAAATTAGTATCATTATTTTGCTTTTTGTGAAGCTCTTGCCCCAAGGACCCCTGAAAGATTTATAAAAATGTTGCAGTATTCCCCTTAACACCCTGCATAAGAGGTAACTTTTATTAAAAATTCTTTTGGTAGTTGTTCGCAGAGAAAACGTGGTAGTTACCGCATAGCAACAATGTTAGTAGACCAAAGGTGCGTGACAGACAGCAGAAATATTTCTTTAAATTTTTGTCATTGTATTAGCTGTGATTGGCTGCTGTAATAAGTAAGTTCTGATTTCTCAGTGACTGAGAAGAGCAGATATTTATTTTTAGCTTCTCAAACATCCTGTTGAGAGGTAAGGAGTAAGGTAGGAGTGACAGGTCAATCACACAGTTACAAAAATCTCAAGAACCTTTGTCATTTTCAGTGTATGGCTCCAAGATTGACCTAGACATTGTCATAATGAAGGTAGAATTGTGAGATAAGGAATTATACAGGTGATTTTTATTGGCCATTCTCTTTTCTTGTCCCTAGCATGGTCACACAACCACATCTAATTGCAGAGGAGGCTGGGAAGTAGAGCTGGGTGTCAGGGAAGAAAGGGAAATGGTTTTGAACAACCGGCCAGTTTCTGCCATAATTGCCATTGAAGAGTTCACAAAACACACACGCTTTTGATATGGGATTGTAAAATATGGCCTGCGTTACTTTAGCAGCTATTTGACAGCTTGACTTAGCTGCAGTACAGCAAAACTTTCCAGGAAGTAGATTTTCACAATAGCACTTCTATGGTGGCTCAATAGCATAATACTTTCTCAAGCAAACATTCCCAGAGTGACATAATGATTTGGGCTACGCATATATGAATAGATGTTGTGACTTTAAATGAATCCATACTAGTGTGAACAGAGGAGAAAGAAAAGCACCCCTGTCGCTCATCACACGTCTACCCCGGTCCTGTATAAATATCCCGAGCACAGGTGTAATGCTGCTTCAGGTCTGGTAGAAAGGGGGAGGGTGACTCGGGTGTGTTTGACTACCCTACATGAGAGTGGGCTTGGATCAGAATCTGCAAAGGAGAGATAAGAATATTTTGATTACAAGAAAGAGAAATTTTCTGAGAAGTTATTCTTAGGTCAGAGGAAGGAACTCCAAGGATAGAAATAGCACCCAGAAGAATCTCCATGTTAAATCACAACAATTCCCAGGTTTGGTCACACAGGAGATGTCTGTTCCAGCACCAACACATAAAGAGCATGAGAAAAGAGATATAGAATGTAGCCCTGATTTTTAAAATATCATTAAAAAAATCCTTGAGAAAAACATAATCCTTGATACGGGAGAAAGATGGAAGCCCAGTAAGCTCGTCAAGCATTTCTTGATTAAAATTTGGAAAACAGAGAAGAATATATATATATATGGATATATATATATAATATATGGATATATATACACATATATATGGATATATACACATATATATGGATATATATGCACATATATACACATATATATACACACATATATATACATATATAGGTGAGAAAATATATATATATATTCTCGCACAGTGTTCTACATCTCCAGCCTCCCACCCCACCTTTTAAAATTTTGAGACAGGGTCTCACTAAGTCACCAAGTTCCTGGGCTGGGCTGGACCTTGGGACCCTCCTTCCTCAGTCTCGCACGGTCTGGATCACAGGTGTGTGCCACATGTCCAGCTAGTAAATGAGGTTCGAGCGTTCATGCAGGAATAGAAGTCATGGCCTCGAGTTTGTGTCTGAGACTGGAAGTAAGATTGTACATATGCTCTGGAAACTGGAATTGCTGGCTCTCTCTGGACAGTGAACTTCAACGACTGTGTCAGTCCTACTAAGTGGCAGGAAGCTTCTCTGTTCAGATCTCTGAGGATTAAACAAAACATAACAAAACAAAACAAAACATTTTCACAGGAAGCCTAAGTCATATGTTGTGAAGATCCCACGTTGAAACATCAACAGAACAACTGGTCCAGGACTGGATTCCAATAGGACGCAAAAGGGAGCATGGAAGTAATTCTTGCTAAAAATGAGTTCCAAGGCACAATTTACAAATCACATGAAGAAATGATTTGTTTTAGGATGAATTGCCTGATATCATAAAAAGCTAGAGGAAATCCTGTAGATCTTCAGATAGTAGAACAAGCTGAAAGACTCAAAAGGTATAAGATGAGTAAAGCAAAAGAATTGAGAGTATCATAAAAGATCAGTATACTATGAAAAGGCACCAAGAGATCTAAACAAAAAACAACATCTAGAGATATGTATGTGTACCAACAAACATAGAATCAACAGAGCAGAATATAAAATGAGAAGCATTTTTCCAATAAGATGATAAAGGTCAAAAGAACAAGGCTTCAAATACCCAGTGAAATATAGCTGGTCAGCTGGACAGGCGCATGTTCGGTCCCAAGCGGATGGAAATACACTATCCACACAAACACATCTAGAGAGACTGTGACTACTGTCTAAGATATCAGACAAAAAGAGAAGATCTTAAGAGCAACCAGAGAGGAAAGGCAATAAAATCAACATCCCCTCAGCCATGACTGCAAGTAGATCTGCCCAGGAACTGGAAAAACAAAGGAAAGATACAGGTAATGGAGGGTTGCAGAAAGACCAACTACTTCAACAAGAAGGTGGGACACTTTTAAAAAGCACCATTAAGTCAGCTCTTCATAAAAAATGTCTCTAGGTGGTGATTTTATTTCTTATAACATATGCTTGACTTTAAAAACAATCAAGGAGGAGCTCCAGTAGCGCAATCGGTTAGCGCGCGGTACTTATATAAAAACAATCAAGGAAATTTGTGTGTCTAATGCCAGAAATCATTGACAGTCAGGTATTTTCTGTGGGCGTACGTGTTTTGCTGTGAATTACACATCAGGTCTCAGTGTGCAGGGCAAAGCTGCAGGTGCTGACGCATTGTTAAAATGACTGTGTCACTTCAGTTGCCTGAGGCGGGTGCATGCTCCTCCATCTCATAGTGTGTCTACAGAGGGATTCAGCAAGGAACCATACTTTAAAATCAGGACTGTGTTAATTAAAACTCATTCGTGTGTGTGCACATGTGTGTGTGTGCATGAATATGCTTTTATGTTTAGATTTACTTCTCATTTTATTCCAGTAAAGATCTGAGATGACATGGAGGTAAAATGTCACGCCGATATGGCACAGCCATATAAACAGCACAACCACCTGAAAACCAGTTCCACAAATTCTGGGGAAGAAAACCACAAATATTAAGCAGAAACCTGTAAATAAGAATGCTAATCCTTCATCCTTGTCATATAGTGATAGGAGGTATTCAATTTCTATATTATTCATATATATATATATATATATATATATTCATGTACATAATGTTTGCTAAACCATGTTTGGGTTAACCTTTTTCTGTTTTAATTTTGGTTGATGAAGATCTGTAATGAGTTTTAATTTTTATTTTATAATTCCAATCACTTGTGATTTTCCTCAGACTTGAATTACCTTCTAGTTGTAGGCTTTCAAATTTTATGTTAATTGACCCTTCTCTATGTTCTCTTTTTATAATCACCTGTCCCTTATTTCCCACATATTAACAATAGGTGCACTTTTTAAAAAGAAAAACTAACTTGAAAAGAAACAAAAACAAAGGAACTATAATCTTATATACTAACTTCTTCATAGGCTCTTCAAGTAGCCTGAATGCTCGTGGACACTTGGCTTTGAATGTCAAGTCCCTTATTTCTTCTTTTTCCTTTCACAATTTTCTCTTTTTTTCTTTTTTACTGACATGTATTACTTATGCATGGTAAAGAGACTCAGTGTGATGTTCCCATCCATACATGCAGTACACACTGATTTTATCTGTCTACCCCTTTTTTTTAAACCTTTAAGTCCCCACCCCCAGCACCCTTCCCACTTGCTAGTAATCATTATTCTATTTTAAGTCAACTTTTTTGAGAGAAATCATGTGATATTTGTCTTTCTGTGTCTGGCTTACTTCACTTAGTGCAATGTGCTCCAGTTTCATTCACTTTGCTGCCTGAATAATACTTCTTTGTCTACATATCTTTGTGTATTTTTTAATCTACTCATCAGTTAATGGGCACGTAGACTAATTCCGTATCTTAGCCTATTTTGAGTAGTGATGCAATAAACAGGGGCATGTAGGTATCCCTTTATTATGATGATATCTTTTTCTTTGGATATATACCTGGTAGAGGGATAGCTAGATCACATGGTAGTTCTCTTTTTAGTTTTCTAAAGGTCCTCCATCCTGCTTTCCATAGTGACTGTACCATTTACAACCTCAAGAACAATGTGTAAGAGTTCCTTTAGGGTTGGGGCTTCAACTCAGTGGTAGAGTGCTTGCTGAGCAAGCACAAGGCTCTGAGTGATCCCCAGCACCACCACTTGCCCCCAAGAGTTCCTTTTCCTCACAACCTCACCAGTATTTATGTTTTTACTTCTTGGTAGTACCTGTTATAACTGGGATGAGATAGTATCTCATTGTACTCTTGATTTTTATTTTGTTTGAGGGCTAATGACATTGAGCATTTTTCATATATCTATTGGCCATTTGTATTTTTCCTTTGGCAAAGTGTCTATTCAGACTATTTACCCATTTTTGGATCACTTGCCTTTGTTTAATCTTCTGAGTTCTTCATATATTCTGGATATTAATCTTCTATTAGGTGACTAGTTGGCAAAGACTTTCGCCCATTCTGTGTGCTGTGTCTTCCCTCTGTTGATTGTTTCTTTTGCTGTGCAGAGCTTTTTAATTTGATGTAATTCCATTTGTCAAGTCTTGTTTTTGTTTTCTGTGATTTTAGTATCCTATCCAGGAAATTGTCTGTGCCAGTATCTTGAAGTGTTTCTTCTCTGTTTTCCTCTAGTAGTTTTGGAGACTTGAATTAACATCGTCAGTCAATTTTTTTGTTTGTTTTTTGAAACGGGGTCTCACTATGGAGTCCAGGCTGGCCTTGAACTCACCGCGCTTCTCCTGCCTCAGCCTCTCGAGTGCTGGGATTACAGGTGTGTACCAACACTCCCAGCCCCTTTGATCAATTTTGAGGGGATGCATGCATAAGGTGAAAGATGGGGTCTTATTTCAACCTTTTCCATGTGGCTCTGCAGTTCTCCTGGCGCCGTTTGTTAAGAAGCCTGTCCTTTCTCTGTTACTGAGAGTCAGTTGGCTGCAAATAAGCAGATTTACTTTAACAGCCTGTGTTCTGTTCCATGGGCCCCGTGTCCATTTTTATGCCGGTTCCACACTGTTTTTGTTACCGTGGCTCTTTATCTTGGAACCAGGTAGTGTGCTGCTCCTAGTTTTGCTTTGTTTTGCTCACTGTTGCTTTGGCTAGTCACGGTGTTTTGTTCTTCCACATGAATTTTAGGATTTTTGTTGTTGTTACTGTTCTGTGAAGAGCACTGGCTGCGTAGATCACATTGGTAGACGGGGAAAGCAAACGGATCCTTGAGCTCTGTGCTGAATTCAGGCCGTGGGGGAGGGGTTCAAGCAGACCACTGGACATAACACCAGTACTTTCAGACTCAGCCCTCTTTGAAAGCCACACATGACTGGCCACTTCTCAACATGGAGGGTGGGCGACTGTGTCTTCTTCAATCTTAGCTTATACGTCTCAGCGAGGGGATCTCTGGCCTGTGCTCCTCTGTGACTGTGTCTTGTGGCAGTCTCCCAAGTCACTGTGCTAGGATGATACCAGAAACTCTGAAGTATAGTTTTTCTGCAGCTCAGTCTTAAGTAACTAACATTTTCCTAAAATGGCTTCGGGTTAAACCCTCCCAGGCATCATGGGTGCTGCACTGGAGTTCTCCAGCTGTAGCCTGCCTTGCAGGAGGAGGCAGTTTCTGGGTACACGTCCATGCTGTTTTTGCTGTTTACAATACCCATGGACTTTACGTGGGGCTACTTCTACTGGCCTGGTCCTTGTCTCTCCCTGGGCCTTCTGGCTCTCTCCAGCTTCTCCAGGGTCCGGGGAGACAGGTCTCCCACTCCAAGAGCTGGAGTCGGCTTCCCAGACTCTGTAGTTTTCTCTGCATTGTGCTCTGTGTTTTGTCAGCTTCTCTGTAGTTTCTTGTTTTCCTGTCAGCTCTTTCCCTATTCTTGGGAATCTACTTCTTTTTATTTTCTTTTCACTAGGTTGTTTTCCAGGTGTCCTGATGCCAGGTCCCAGAGAGGCTACATTTTGCTACCAGTCTCTACTCCACTAATTTTAATCTTCTGGAATATTGTGATCCGTCCTTTGATTTTTAGTTTATGAATTTTGATTTGGACTGGATTTGAATTTGGATTTGATTTTGACTGAATTTTTTTCTTTATGCAGCCTACTGATGGTTTTGGGTTTTGGTCTATGAATCTGTGAATCTGTGTCTTTTGACTGGGAAGTTGAGGCCATTCACATTGAGCGTTATTACTGGAATGTGTCAAGTTATTGCTGTCATTGCATTACTTTGCTGTTGCTGGTTCTTTTTTTTCCACTTGTGCTTAACTTCCTCCCTAGCTGATGTATTCATTCCTTTAAACTTTTTGACATTGTTGGCTTCATTGTCTCTTTGTAGGATATTCTTGAGAATTTTTTTGAGTGCTGGTTTTGTGGTCATGAACTTTTTAAGGTGCTCTTTGTCATGAAAAGACCTTATTTATTCATCAATTTAGAAAGATAGTTTTGCAGCATATATCAGTCTGGGTTGGAAGTTGTTTTATTTTGGGGCTTAAAAACCCTTTGCTCCGAGCTCTCCTGGCCTTTAAGGTTTGTGTTGAGAGGTCCAGTGTAATTCTCATGGTTTTATCTTTATAAGTGATTTGTTGCTGTTCTCTAACAGCTTTGAAGATTTTTGTCCTTGTGTTGGACTTCTGGGATTTTGACTATGATGTGCCATGGAGAATTTATTATTGTGGCTATTTGGGGTTCTATATGCATCACTTATCTATGTGTTAAATCCTTTCTCCACACTTTCTCAAAAGTTTCTGTTATGATTTCTGTAAGCAGGTTTTTTCAAGCCATTCCTGCTGTCTTCTGATTTTTTTCCTAATTTCAGTTAATCTTAGTCTAGCCTTCTATGTATCACCTATGAGCTGTAGGATCCATTTTTCATCCATTCTTTGTTTTTAAGATATCTCCGCATGTATGGTTGCCCATGTCATCCCAGTCTTCCAGTTCTGGCATCTCTCCTCATTGGGACATTTGCTGCCCATACTTTGAATAGCATTCTTTAGTCCTGGATTTCTGTTTGGTACCTTTTCATGGACTAATTCCTTACTAAACTGCTTATTCATGTTTTCTAACACTTTGTTTAGCTCTGCTAGCTTTCTATTTGTGTTTTTGGTAAGCTCATTGATCATTTTGTTTATTAAGTTTATTCTATTTAGTTATATTTAGTTTAGTTTATTCTATTTTGTCTTTGAGCTTGCTGAGCACCTTATTGCTTTTTTGTCTCGTATTGTTTCATATAATTCAAGTGTTTGACTTTTGATTTCTTCCCTATCAATGCCCTATTAATCAACTTTAAGAGATTTGGGAGTTCTTGGAGGGATTTTGTTGCCTTTTCTCATATTTGTATTTTTTGTGTGAGCATATGTGCTGAGGTTGAGGATCAATTAGAGTGGAATAGTTTTGTTGCTAGTATGGAGATCTCCTTAGTAAGTGTCTGCTTTATTGTGATGTGATTTGGCCTTGTTTTCATTTTGGTGTTTATCTACTTCTTCATTCTACTCAGTTTAATAGGATTGGACCCAGTTACTGTGTTGCAAGGAGAGAATCTCTACTGGTTATATCACCATCAACAATTACAGCCATATGCCAATATGTATATTGAACAGGTTTTTTAAAATAACAATTTCATCCTTTTATCAGTGCCCTGTACAGACTACACTATACTGCTACATGCTTGCAGACTGAGATGAGGACAGAGGGAGTAAGGAAGGAGGAAGAGAAAAAGGAAGAGTGTAAATTAATAGGAAGGGGAGAGGAAAGAAATAGTAATAGATAGAAATCCTGACTGTCAGAGTTATTTTCATAGCTGGATAAAAGGAGCTGGGCACAGGAGAAGGGGCACAGAGACAGGGAAGTGTAGCTGGAGATTGGGGTTTGGGGGCAGCTGTGAGAGTGTCTGAACCTGTTAATATGTTAGTGGTTACCTTATGTTTGGACCATCTGTAGACAATTTTGGTGTGAGATGCCCTGACTTGCTCATGAAGTTACTATTTAGAGTAAAGGACTCATTAATTCTTATTCTCCTTCAAACATATACAGACATGTCATATATATGAAAGGAGAGAGAGAAGTTGAAGGGATAAGAAAGAAAATAAGAGAGAAGAAAAAAGAAGAGAAAGAGAACAAAACAACTACCAAAAAAGAAAAATAACGCATGCAGCTCAATAACACAAAATCAAAGCAAAATCCAAGTCCCATTTACATTGCAGCCTTATCTCAGGTACAGGCTCCTCTCCATGGTTTGTGTGACTGCACATCTGTGAGCAAGGAGGCTTGCTGACCTGGATGGCCCTCTCGGCCCACCTCCTGGCTCCAAGCCATGCTCTGGCAAGGGCTAACTGCGATCCTTTGCCTATGTCCCAAGAACTGACTCCTTCAGCTAATTTGTTGAAGGGAGGGTGCAGTGTAATTGGCC
This sequence comes from Hystrix cristata, assembly GCA_004026905.1. Lineage (NCBI taxonomy): Eukaryota > Metazoa > Chordata > Mammalia > Rodentia > Hystricidae > Hystrix > Hystrix cristata. The sequence continues at coordinate 17,482 of PVJO010003019.1, forward strand.
CAGGGTCCAGTTTTCCAGAAACAAACACAGTAATGTTGCTGACACAAAGACAAACCAGATATTGGCATACAGTAAAAACCATTTAATAAGCAACAGCTACACCACTACTGGCGATAGCCGAGGAATCAGCAATAATAATAGAATCAGAGACAAACTGGCTATTGATATACAATGCAATGCAATAAAAGCTGCCACTATACCACTCTTAACCATAGAAATGAGATCTGAAATAATAATATAAAGGCAAACCAAATATTGACATACAGTAAAAATCTACTAAATGCAACATCTATACCACCATTAAGAGTGGAAAAGAATTCAATAGTAAGAGCATAGAGTCAACTAAATATCTAAAATTACAGCTTGATAGTACTAATAAAAATGGAGGAAGTAGGGAATGGAAAAATGAAAGAAGTAAAACTTGAAAAATAAAGAAAAAGATGAGAGGGAGGAAAGAAAAGTGAGATTAAAAGATTTAATTAAAGAGTGAAAGAAAATTAATAGAATTAGATAAAGAACAAACAAAAAAAAAGAAAGAAAAGAAAAAAATAGAGAAAGACACCAGAACAGCACAAATACAAGAAAAAGAAATGAGTCTAAAAAATTCCTATGTGTTTTTGAATGAGTAGTTTCTTTCCAGTGCCTGTAGTGTTGGAATACACCAGATATGAGGGAGTGATAGTGAGTTACTACTAAGACCCATTTTGTTTGTTTCTTCCTTTTTTAATTTTATAAAACCTGCACTCTCTTTCTACACTCACTTTCTTGTGTGTGAATGCTGGGTCCTCCCCACCCGTCTTGCTGGGTAGGGCTAATTGATGGTATGATGCCTCTCTTAGGTCTCTGTTCAGTCTGGCCATTCCCAGTGTCCGTGTCCCTCTGTGCACCCCAAGTCACTGTTTTCCCCACATAATTTTATGGCCAGGGGATTTGTGAAGTGTTTCCCTTGCTCCAGACACCATTCTGTCCATACATCCCAGGCTGTGGCAACCATCCAAGTGGGAGGCATAGCCCTGATCATTTTGGCAGATGGGGAAAGCAAACAGACCCCTGAGCTTTGTGCTGGATATAGGCAGTGGGCAGAGGGATCGTGTACTCCACTAGACTTAATGCTAGCACTTTCAGACCCAGGCCCCTCTAAAAGCTGCACACAATTGGCCCAGCTTCTCACTACAGAGGGCAGAAGCCTTGTGTTTTTCCTGACCTGAGCTCACCACTGCTTACATTCCTCAGGGTGTCTATGATAGACTGTGCCCTCTCCACAACTGTCGCATATGGCCCTCCCTCACCTAGTCACTGTGGTAGGGTGACCTCAGAAACTTTGCAGTGTAGTTGTTCTGTAGTAGGTCTGTTGACCCTTGTGCAAAATGGCTCCTGATTCGACACTCTCAAATATGGCTGGTGCTGCAATGGATTTCTTCTCCATCTCTAGCCTGCTTTATGGATGGAGTCACTTTAGAGTAAAATCTCACACTGTTTTTTCAGTTTACAGTAACTGTGGGCTTTTTTGAGTGCTAGTGCTGCCGGCCCGGTCTATTGTTTGTCCCTAGAGCTGCTGATCCCCTCTGGGTTTACCTTGTTCTTTCAGAGACGGGTCCCCCTCTCTGGGAGCTGGAATTATCTTTCCACTCTGCTTCCTTCTTTTCCCTGTGTTGTCTTCAGTTTCTCCAGTTTCTCTGTGATTTCTTGTTTTCCTTTTGGCTCTTTCTTGAATCCCAGAGCTTTTCTTCCCTTTCTCTTTGTTACATTGTTGTTTTCCAGGTGTCACAAGTCCAGGTCCTGGAGAGTTGTAATATGCTGCTGGATTTTATACTGCTATGTTCTACGTAGTATGAACATTTTAACAATATAAATTCTTCCAATCCATGAACATGGAAGCTCTCGCCACATTCCATTGTCTTCTTCAATTTCTTTCTTTTCCTCTGGGGGCTGGATCTTCTCCTTTGCTGGTCAGTTTTGCAGCAGACTTTCCCCCAGAAGACAGCAGCTGCCCCCATAAAGAGCTGCCTTTAGCTTCTCTCTTGCTTTCCATAGACTGGAATAGAAAATTGAATAATCAAAAAAAAAAATCATGAGAGCACTTTTTCAGCAGATGGCATTTATCACCCTGAGAAGACCCTGGGGAAGAGCCAGCTCCTGGTAGTGTTGCTCATTAGAAAAGTGATGGTCAGCCAGGCACAGTGACACATGCCCATAATACTAGCGCTTGGTAGGTGGAAGCAGGAGGAATGCATGTTTGAATTCTACCCAGACAACCTGGTGGTTTATGAGACCCTGTTCCATAATGAGAAGTAAAAAGACTTGGGAGTGTAATTTAGTAGGAAGACTCTGGGTTTGTTCTCAGATTAAAAAAAAAAAAGCAATGGTCAACACTGAATCATGTGGAATTGCCTAGAATGTCCCAGCATACTTACAGGAAAGACTTGAGATGCTGGCCGAGTGAGCCTGCTGGGTTAGCGGTGTGGTAACAGAAGACCCTGCAAATGACCTGTCACACTGTGAGGTCAGGTGGTGTCCTAGTCACAGATGCCATTTATAAACATGCTGATAAGAGAGTCACCCACATCGCTGAGGAGCTCCGGTTCATCTTCCTTTGCAGGACAAGACTGAAGATGGGACGAGGAGATGCAGACTGGGCCTTGTTAATATCCGTGGGGATGTTGGTGTCTTGCTGTAATGGAGGCCAGGAAGTGGCACTTAATCATCAGAAACCAGGAGGCTGCAATTACCTTAATTACCAGAAGGAGCAGAGGGGCAGCCAAGGGAATGGGTCCCTCAGGAAATTACAGAGATGTTTAATAGAGCATGGTGTCTTTTGGGGCGAACAATTTGGCAACCAACAAGCCTGCTGCTTAACATCCATGACCCATGTGCAGCAGGAACGAAGGAGCAGCGGGCTCGGGATGGCCGGTTCAATAAAGTTACTGCCCCTCGCTCAGCTTCTGAACCACAGCCGGTGTTCACGTCCAGAGCCCACTGACTAGAGTGAGGCCAAGTCGATAGCAGGAAATGTCTCAGTCACTTTCCTCATCATGGAGACACGATACACAACAGCCACAATTTAAAGGAGGAAAGGTTTATTTTGGCTCGGGTTTCAGTCCATGGTTGGCTGGTGCAAAGAAGAAACAGCACGGCAGAAGGGCATGGTAGAAGAAAACCTGCTCACATCCTGACAGCCAGGAAGTACAGTGTGAGTCAAGGCAGGAGCAAGGCAGAGAAACCCTTCCGGGCCCCACCCACAGGACCTGCCTCTTCCCACCAGATGCCACCTCCCAACAGCAAGCCAGCTATAAGCCACCATAATCCAGTCACCTTCCAGAGGTCCTGCCTATGAGGGCATGAGGCTCTTGGGAGACATCTAGATCTGAACCGTAAAAGGAAATATCATGGAATTCCACAGCATGCTGTGGTAGCCTCATACTCCTTCCCCAAAGGGACCTTTGGTCATTTCCTTGAAGACCATTTCAAAAAGAGCCATGTTAGTTTGCTTTTGCTGCTGGAGCCTCCTATGACAAACTAAGCAATTTGAAACAATACTAATTTATTATACCATGGTTCCATGGGCCAGAAGTCTAGCACACTCTTGGTCAGCTGGTTCTGTTCTTGTCGCACAAGTCCAGAATGAGGGGTTGGTGGCATCACCTTGCATTTTGGAGGCTCCTCATTGGTGGGTTCAGTTCATCATGGTTTAACACTGCAGTCCCATTCTCTTGTTGGCTGTCAGACAGGCCCTCTTCAGCTCTTTGAAGCCACGTTCATCTCGTTTTGTCACCTCCTTCCCTTACCCCCATTCTCAAATCAGCAGCAGTCTGCTGAGTCCTCCTCACTCTCAGAGTCTGTCTGATGTGCCCTGTTCTGATGCATCTCTCTGACTCCAGCAGAAAGTTCCTGGTTTTTAGGGTTTATGCAATTATACTGGGCCCACATATATAAAATGGAACAATCTCCCTGTTTAAAATCCATAGCCTTAATTAGATCTGCAAGGTCCCCTTTGCCATGTAATGAAATATGCCGATGAGTTCTAGGGATTAGGGTGTGGGTATTTATGGGGATCTGCTCTGCCCACCACTTAGTACTGCAGGAGCAACCCTCCTGTTGCTTGTGGGATAGGGGCTGTCTCAGTGGGGAACATCAACTGGGACTTCTGAAGCTTCACCAGTGCGCCCATCCCAGTTGCCCCAGTTGAGTAAATTAACATGTAATACCACATCCCGGAGGAATGGCAAGAGTTAATGAGGCCATTAAAGACAAGAGGCAGAAGGAGTACAGGTTTCTATCTTATCTTTGCTTACTTTGCCAGTCTTGCCACTATAGAAATTAGATGATCCTGGAAAATGACTGCAAATTGCCCCCATAACATCTGTTCTTTAGTGTGTGCGTGGATACAGATGTGTTTTGATAGAGATTAATAAGGTCTTGGGTAAATGGTATGTAGCCATTGATTTTGCAAGTTAATTATTTTCCATTCCAGGCTAGTAAGTGAATCTGAAATAGTTTAGGTTAATGTAAGATGCACAACAATATCATTCTTCTTTCTATTATATTATAAAGAGATCTAAACTGTTTGAACATTGTACCAGTTTTCATATGAATCCTTTGAATTGTGATGTCATGCTGTTCTTTTGAGTAAGGACTGATCAGGAAACTAGAGACCTTGGAGAGATGCATGCATACCAAAGATAAGAGAATGAACATTATGTAGTTTCAGGGTCCTGTTATGTCAGTGGAAAAATTTTAGGGGTCCAGTGGTCAGGGCATAATGATATCCTGTCCAAATTTAAAACCAAATTTTGGATCTTGGATCTTGCCCACCAAAGGCAAAGCACTTGGAGGCCCCTTTGTGATTTATAGACATCTGAAATATTCTTCAGATATTAGAATATAAATGAGTGAGTATTATGAGTAGTCCTATGAGAATAAATTTGAAGAGCAAGATGAAATGGACAAATTCCATGAGAGATGCAAATTACGAAAACTGATTCAAAAAATCGAAATTCCAAATAGACCTATATCACTTAAAGAAATTTAATTTGTAATTATATCCTCATGGCAAAACCCCCTGACCCAGAGGGGGTTCCTAGCAGTGCTAACATGTGGAGGACATGTATGGAAAATCAGTGACATTCCTACACTAAACACACTTCCCCAGTTACATTATGAGGCAAGCGTTGCCCTAGTGTCAAAACCACACAAAGATACAGTTTTCATTTCCTAGTGCTACCATTAAAAAGTGCCACACATTGAGTGGTTAAAACTACAGAATTTACGCTCTCACAGTTCTGCGGGATGTTGAGAATCACGGTACTGGTGGAGTCATGGTAGACTCCAGCTCAAACTCAGGAGACACTTGATGGATGAAAGAAGTGTCTTCTTCCTACACTTAGCCTACCGACTATTTAAGGCGCTCAGATAGCTATCACCTTGTCTTAGCATCCACCTCTTTCTCTTGATAGCACATCATCACGTCTCTTTTCACTTCCTTGCAAAGACAACTGACTTTCCTTCCTTGTGTCACTACTTGCTGTGAAATTTTGATTTTGTTTGGTCTTGTATGGTTTTAGTCCCTTTGTGCTGTTATAACAAAATACCTAACACTGGGTAATTTATGAAGAGCAGGATTATCTTCCTTTTGGTTCTGGAGCTAGGAAGTCCGAGGTACTGGCAGATTTTCTGTCTGGTGAGGGCTGTGTTCTGCTTCAGGATGACTTGCATGGTGGAAGAAAGGAGGACAAAGGGGCATGTGTGGGATGGAGCCTCCTTTACCGGCAATTATCCCCCTCAGGAGGGTAGTCCTCTCATAACCCAATCACTTCCTGGAAGTCCCACCTTCTAATACCATCACCATAGTGATTCTGTTTTTTTTTTTGTTTTTAAACTGGTCAGTACAGTTTTATCAATATTTACTGTCATAGTTACTTCCTTGTTTCTGAGACAAAACACCTGACATCCACAAGTTAAAGGAAGAGAGGTTTAATTTGGCTCACAGTTTGTAGAGGTTGTAGTCCATAGTCAGCTGGCTCCAGGGCAGGGTGGCAGGGCAGGGGGGCATCGCAGAGGAGAAACAGTCCGTGGTGGGACAGCCAGGAATCAGTGAGCAGCAGCAGCCTGCCTTCCGACTTTCCCTTTGTCTTCTGTCCATATAAGCCTTGTAGTTGATGCCACCCACACCCAGGATGGGGCTCCTGTTATCCACACCCAGAAAGATGCTACACCAATTTAGTTACCACACATCATTAATCCATGTTTACACACCACAGATTCAGTCACCTCCTAAAAGCCCCACCTACAAGGACATGAGGCTTTGGGAGGATATCTAGATACAAGCCATAACATTTACTAAAGTTTTTAATATAATCATATAAAAAACAAACATTTAAAAAATACACAATACCAGATAATCAGTGCTATTAATCTTGTCATGCAAACAACCTCTTCCATATATAAGCAATACTAGTCCTGCAGCTAAGAATATGTACAAAATTATGTTATATTAAGTTTAGAAGTGGGCTTGGTCAAGAGATTGTACATGATACAAATGAAGCAATGCAAATAATTTATAAGTAAATAAGGAATTTTAATCAAGCTTATTGCCCTGTGTAATATACAGCTACAATAATAACCACAAGTGGAAGGATGAGATAGAAAGCATTTTTACAGTTACCTCTCCTTAACACCAGGAAAGAAACATTTCTTTTTCTGTTGCTGTTTGTTTTGTTTTTTAAGACAAGGTCTTGATATGTAGCTCAGGTTTGGCCTTGAACTAACCATGTAGCCCAGGCTGGCCTTGAACTGACAGGGTTCTTCCTGCCTCAGCCTCTTGAGTGCTGAGATCATAGGCATGTGCCATCACATCTGGCAAAATCGTTTCTTAGTTCAGTGGCTCATCTAGCTCTCAAGTCAGGCTTTCCATCTTTGGGACTCACTCTTGGTTATCTTTTGGCTTACTCTTAAATAGTACTTATTCCGCTAATGTGTAAATGTAGAAGTGTATGTGCTGCCAAAGTGAGCACCGTAAATGTAAAAGTAAAGACAGTAACTTGACAAAGGATTACCCTTTAATATGTAATGAGTTGTACTCAATTTTCAATAACCCTAACTCAGATTTTACACAGTAAAGTATTCCATATATCCAATTTTAAATATGAATTTTGAAGGGGATACACAGACTCAGACCGTGGCATCCATCTTTCATGGATTTGTTTTCATTAGAATTTCTCCTTGTTTGCATTAATTCTAGTTTCATTGTCATATGGTGTCTGAAGACTTCCCAAGGGAAGTCTCACTAAGGAGATTATTGAGTTCAGATGTCAGAGTTGACACTAAATTACATTTGATTCACCTTACTCCTTTTATATCAGATCAGCAAAACTCATTCCATATAAAAGATTGGTGTTACAGAAGTTGGCAGGGAAGTTTTAAAATTAGTTAGCTAACATTTTGTGTTGTAATGCACAAATTTCTTCATCCTCAATTTGTAGACAGAAATCCTGATTGCAGCAGAATTTCTGAAGTGTTCTGGGAGTTCTGTAATATTTGTTGACTTGTCACTGGATATTTTCGCCATGTTTAATATGCTATGTCTATTGCCACAATAGGAGATGCTCTGTCTCTAACTTGAGAAGTTAGTATTGAATGTCTGTAACATGGAGAAAATGATAATAAACACTTGGTCTCTTCTATCACACATATTTCTCAGAAGAACTAATAGTCTCTTAGCCTGATTTTCTCAGAAAGCAGGGCCACAATAAAGGCTAATGTGCTGTTATTTTATATGGTGGGAGGGAACAGGAGCAAGGCACAAAAGGTGTAATTGAGAGAAGGTAGAGCCAAAATGGTGGTGTTGTGGAAAGGCCTATAGCTGTATCTCTGGACTATTCCTGGGAAGTAAAGACAGCAGAAGTAATGTGTGCACTGGCTGTCATAAGCCACTGGTAAGTTCTGCCCCTTCACATAGCGACTGCCCCACACTTCCAGGTCATGTGTGCTGGATATGGAAACCACACGGTGTCCCGTGGCATCACCAACAAGGCAGCCCTGGGTGAGGAGCCAGAGGCACACAGGAAGGGTGGAAGGAGAGGCAGCACCTGGTTTTGTCTTTGTAAATTTAGCCAGAACACATGGAGAGCTGGGACACAGAGAGTGTGAAAAAAAGGGCTGGTGAAAGGTCTTTGTTGCCTTCTCCTGACATCCATGACCCACTGGTGTCCCAGTACCTGTGGGTCGCACTCTGTCTGCAGGCGCCTTCTTCCTCAGTGCATGGTTTCCTGCTTGGACATTGCCGATGGGATTTCCAAAGGATGATGCGTGGGGGATACTCTGAGATGGACGGAGAGCCTCCTGCTCCACATGTGGAGAGGAAAAGACATAAGAGTACTCTGCTAAGTACAGTTTCTTTCTCCTTTTCACTGCTTTCCTGGGGGTCATCCAATTGGAGAAGCTCTGACTTGTGACAAGGAGCCCTCACACAGGTGAGGGCTACACACGAGGTGTTTGACAGTGGCTGCCAGCATCATAACAGACGCAAAGAGCGTGCTGAGTGAGATGCCCGTGAGGATGGGGAGTATCCTCTGCAGGGATAGGAATGCACTGAAAATAGGATGCAGACATAAGTCTGTTCCTTTGGCAAGACTGATTTCAAAGTTCTTTAATAATGCTCAGATTTCACTCCTAGATAATTACATGAAATAGATTGCTTTATGAATCATCACTTTCAGAAAGAAAAATTAGGTAGCAGGAAAGGTAAACAAATATATTAGTTTTCCACTCACTTTAATTTTATCCCAGGACTAGAACCCAGCCTAGATTTCCCTTTTTAGGGGACACAGAGCTCCAACACAAAATCAATGAATGATTTATTCCCAAAAAATGCATGTCATGCATGTGGATGCACATATACAAGTTTGTGTAACATTTTATACTGTGAAATCGCTTTCTTTATTAGAGGCAGGAGAAAAAGAGGATACTCACACAATCCGTTATGAAACTGAGAATAAGAATTAACTGAGAATAAGAATTAACCCTATTTCCCAAATGAAATTTCACGCTTACATTCTAACAAATTAGAGAAATTATACATTTTTCTCATTTGTAGGCAGTTACTGAATTTTGAATGTAATTTTTCTCTTTTTGGATAGATTAATGGGAAGTTAGAGAAGAATCACACAATTCGAGGGGTTGAGGGAAAGTAGGATGCGTGAAGGAAGGTTAGTATGGCTGCGAACTTCCCAATGTGGAGAAAGGAAGGCTGAGGGGAGGCAGGACGTCTTCTGAAAACACGTTAAGGGATGTTGCCAGGCGGCCAGGGACCAATTCTCATTCATTAGTCGATGAGAGTAGAGCAGGAAGCAATGAGCTTAAACCGAAACAGGGAAATTTAAGAGAAATACAGAAAAAAATTTTGGCCTTGAGAATTATTAAATGAAAGTTCAAATTGTCATGGGAAATAGCAAATTCACCTTTACTAATCATATGCAAAGCAGCACTTGACATGCATCCATTAGGGACAAGTTAAGAATAATAAAAGCCAACTTTTCTAACATTCTGGGAAAATATTAAATGAACCAAGAGGGAATGCTACTCAAAATCCCCACCATAGACTGAAAAACAGACTCGGTAGGAAGAGGAGCTTTCAAAATGTGAAAGAACAAGACATTAATTCTATAAATAGTTGTTCATGTTCTACTGTGTACAAAACTCAGAATTAATCTCTGTGGAGGAAACAAAGAAAGATCATAAATGTGAAGACCTTGGGTCACTGGCTAGCAAATGGATAACCCAATTTTCAAAATTCACGTACCCTTATTACAAAAACTACTTTGAGCATTCGACCTTTAAAAAGTGCATTTTTATAGAATATTAAAAAAGTATATTATAAAATAAATGCAATGTAAATTAAAAAGAGTAAATGAGATGAAATAAACCTTATTTAAAAATGTTTGTTAATTGTGGTACTTTCATCTATCATTAGCTTATTATTTAAAGCCACAATAATCAGTTTGGCCAGTTTGATGTTTTACAATAATTGTTACTTTTTATAGTGGAATCATCTTGACGATTTTAAGGATCTTGGTTGATTTTTTTGTCAGATCTGATTAAAATGTCATTATTTTTACCACGTACTGTGGCCAAAAAAAGCCCTCGTGCCAGGAATAGAACTGTCAGCTCTGCTGTTTCTGATTGTTCTCTGTGCCTGTGCATTTCCAATCCATGATTGCACTAACAAGCTTTCTGGGGCTCTGGTCTCTTTTGTGAGCATTATTGCATCAGTGCTGTGCGATACAATCCGCAGAGCTGCTTGACTGACACATGTTAGCTGCATACTCGCGTGTGTGGTGACTAACAGATTGAGACATCAGATCCCTCCTTGCTCAGGATGACTGGAGACCTTAGAGTCCACGCAGGCAGCGAGAGTGCGTCCGTCAAAGACTGATAAGCTTAGTTATGTTTATAGGTAAAGAATAGAAATAGACTGCTGTTTCTAGAATTGTAGATATAAACGCCTTTCACTACAGATTGGTTTAGATTCTAGATGAACACGCTTTAAATGCACTGATGAACTCCCAGAAAAATAAAGAAATCTCTAAGAATTCTTCCCTTAATCAATTTAAATCTAAAAAAATTCAAAGAATGTGAACCATAAAAAGATAGTTTCCAGTAATAACAGTTTATAACAAGTTTATCCTCATTAAAAGAACTTTCAAATGACATATATAATAAAAAATTTGAAAATGATTTCTGTAGATTTGAAGTACAAGAAATAATGGAAAGTAAGATATTGGTAACGTCTGTATATGATATAATCCATACAGATGCTTAACACATTATTATAGTATAAATAATAATGATAATTTTTAGTGTATAAGGTTGAGATTAAATAGAGCAAGAAAAAACTGAAATTGTAGACAATAATGGAAAGTCAATTGAGGTAGAGGCAACTACTGTTAAAGTATTAAAGTATTGTAAAGTCATTATATTGTTCGGCATAAGAGATAAAGGTTATTTTTCAAGTTAAGAATGTAAATTAAATTTCCAAAAGTAATAACCAAGAATGTATTACTACTAATTTTAATAGATATCTAAGAATCAATCAAGTGAAAGCAAAAGAAAGAAGAAATGAGAAAAAGGAAGCATAAGAGTATGATAGAAAAACAAAAGCAAGTAGAAAAATACAAATGTATTAGTACTCATGATAAATGTAAATGAACTAAATTATTAAACTCACCAATTAAAATATACTTCCAGCTTGCATAAAATACTTCCAGATTGCATAAAATGCCAGTGTCCAGCAATAGTTTTCTAAAGCTTCAAGTAAAATATAAACACAAATAAATATTGTAAAGAGTAGGAAAGTAATACACGAGAAAAATTTTAGCCTTAAAAAAACTGATGTAGAATTAATAACCTCAGACTTTTAGGTCAAAAGTCCTATCAAGGATGAAAGTGATAACATTTTAATTCACTGGGAACAATGAACAATTCTAGGCTTGTATCCTGATGAAGTTGTCTTAATTAGATAAAGCAACATGAGAGGAGTATCAGAAGAAATTGAAATCCACTGTGACAATGGGGGATTTTAAACACCTCTTGTGTAATGGCATTTAGTTAATCTGACCACCACAATCAACAAGACTTTTTGGTAAACATTAAAGAACTCTGAACCCAACAATTACAGAATATCCATTCTTTGTGAGGCACCCAAAAAAACACACATACTTCCAACCACACATTCTGTGGACAGAAGGCAATGAAATTGATGTAAATGTTAGAAGATCTTTCAAACATTTAGGGAAGTGGAAATTTTGCTTATAAATAGCACATGAGTCAAGGAGGGGTTGTAAAAGAAATTTGAAAACACTTGGTCCTGGATGTGGGTTTGTCAGCTGGAGCCCTCTGAGAAGTGACCCCGTGAATTAGATCCCAGAGAGATAGATTGGGGAAAGGCCTTTGGAGAGTGAGGATGGAAAGAGCAAGGTCAGTCACAAGAACCTTCAGACTGGGTACAGAACTCACACCTGGGAAGAGAGGAAAAAACGGAAAGAAGAAGAGGAAGGGAGAACTTCAGATCATCCTGCAGTTCACAGGGTCCCCACACTGAGGACCAGCCCACATGTCCTGTCCTGCTGTCATATCCTGGCTGTGCCCAGCCATTGCCTGGCATACCCTGAGAGTGGTCAGAGGGCACAGAGCAGGAGGTGACCAGCTAACCATGGCCCCAGGCACTTGTTATGAAGACCTGAGCAGCTCCCCTCCTAGACGCAGTGGAGAACACACACGACCACATTCGTGGGCTAGAGCTAAATAGTGTTTCAAAGGAAATGAGCTACCGGAAGTATTTAAAATGAACACTAATGTGAATGATTTTGTCTTCATCACACAAACTTTGAAAAAAAAGTCAATACCATAAACCTAAAGAAAACAGAAACAAGGAAATAATGACAATAACAGCGTAAATTAATGTGACAGAAACAAATTGGCAGATTAAAATTATTTATTAAGAAATGTAGTAAAATGTAGAGATCATTTACAGACGAATCAAGAAAAAAGCATAAAAAAGAAATATATTTGTAGTTACAGTGAGGATTTAAAATGATAGACAAGCCGGAGGAACAGCTTATTTCTTGTACAAATTTTAACTTTTTTTTTTTTTTTTAAAGATTGTGTCTTACGGGGGCTGGGGGTTTAGCTCAGTGGTTAAAGTGCTTGCCTTGCAAGCACAAGAACCCAAGCTCGATCCCCAGCACCAAAAAAAAAGTAAGCCAAAGATTGTGTCTTACAGCAACAAGTTAGATTGTCAAAGAATACAATGAATCTCAAGTACATATTTGATGGACAATGAGCCAACCATAGTCTATTAGTTAGTGTTCTCTAGAGGAACAGATTTAATATAAAATGTATATATGATTATACAGAGGATTTACTAGGTAGGCTTACAGAATTGGAAGCAGAAGAAGCCCAGTGGCCACCTATGGGATCAGGAGTGGAAGAATGTCAAATGACCACTTGCATACTGGAGACCTGTAGCTCAGGTCTGCAGAATCTGGTGTGAGTCAACGTCAGAAAGCTGAAGGGTGTGCCCTGGAAGCCTGAAGGAACTGGAGATGAATGTCCAAAGGTGATGTTAGACCGGAGCTCTTCCTCTGAAGGAGAAAAAGGGAAGACTTCCTTCTCCTTCCCTTTTTATTCCATCCAGGCTGCAAGCCTATTGGTTGGTGCTACCCACTTCTGGGATGGGTCTTCCTCCTCAGTTTGTGGCCTGTCAGTCATCCACAGTCAGGCCCAGAGCTTACTAACCTGCTAGGTGTTCTTACTCAAGTTGACATCTTACAGTTAATCACACAGTTATTTCTAACAGTTTTTATTTGATCCACCAATATTGCTAAGATTCTTGCCTATTGAGTGTTAGAAAGAAGCTCCTGGGTTTGATCTCTAGCCATCTTCCTGTTGGACGGGTGGTGGAAGGTAATGGGAATTTTTCTTGGGAGTACAGAAGTGACCTCAGCAATTCACATGGGACTTTTCATTTGTTCACTCAGGACTTCATGTGATGTGCCTCTCAGATTTGTTTGGAAACCACAGTGCAGCCAATCAAATTTATTGAGGGATGAATCCAGTCATTTTGGGCATTCAGCCACTGTGACTGGGCTTCTATTTTCCCTGGCCACCGCAGTTAATTCCTAGAGTTTGGTTTCCAAGGACTCTGACAGATGGCCATGTTTTTCCCCAGAATTCCCTGAGTTCGCTCCAGTCTTATGGCAGTCCTGGACCTTTGCTGGTGCAGTGCCATTTCCTGGTGGTGCCTCCAAGGTCTCCTCATGAGGCTTGCACAACCTGTGGTCTGTGGGAGGGGGCAGGTGAATCTCACTCTATTATATCATCTGAAGGGCCCCAGAAGCTCTGTTATTGCTCTCGATGTCACATAGTATTCTTGGTTAAGAAACGACTTCAATCTTTACCTTACAGTCTCTTTGCTTTTTGTGAAACTCAGTAATCTTTAGGATCTGGACTAGGAGACAAATCGGGGTACAGAAATCATGCTTTCTTCTTCCACATCTACTCCAACACTTTCTTACTGGGTCAAAGTCCCCGTGTCTGGCTTCTCATCCGTTTCCGCACATGAGCTCTGTCTCAGAGCACTCACCGCTCCTTATGAAAACAGATTTCTTTTGAACTTATCACACCAGGTCACCAGATGTAAATATGTCAGAATCTCTTTTAGACTTTTGCTTCTTTTTCTCTCTTTCTTTCTTCCATCCTTCCTGCCTTTCTCTTTTCATCATCTCCCTATCATCAAATGTATTTTATATGTATATCTAGGACATCATCATATACTAAAATAAAAGAAGTACTTAACATTAAAGAAGAATGATGAAAAAATAATAAACACAAATATTTTTAAACAAAAATATCATTTTAAAATATTTTTATTTGCCTTGCAAGCACAAGGCCCTGAGTTCGATCCCCAGCACCCAAAAAAAAAAACCAAACAAAAAAAATTTTTATTAAAAGATGACATGGTAGAATGCAAATAAGGAAAATCTAAATTCATTCAGTTTCTCCAGGCTTTACTACTTTAGACTCTACTAAAATCTACTCTAGGCCATGTGCTCAATGAAAAAAAAAAATCAATAAATGTTAATGCAGTCCACAATCCCTGTCTGAAAGGAGAAGTGCAAGTGCAAAGAGAGTTTCCTGTGTCTCCTGCTCACTCTGCTGTGAGAGAAGGTCACCCACGAGAGGTCATGGCGATACCCTTGGGAAAGCATGCAGGAGCCAGGAACGAGCCTCAGAGAGCCATCAGAAATGATCTCATAACATTATTTTTCCCTCCAAAGACCTTGAACGTGTTTTAAGTAACAATGCAAGTAGAGACAAGATGAGAAATTACTACTGTTTCAGTTATTTTCAAGTAACAGTGCGAGTAGAGGCAAGATGAGAGATTATTAATATTTTGGTTATTTTCTCACTGTGTGTGGTTCTTCTCTGTTCACCCTTTCTGGTTTTCAAATCTAATTCATTGAGCAAGTATTTTCTATATGGATTGCACTGTTTTATTCTTTGTGAAGAGTTGAAAAATGAATATGGACAAGTTCCTGCCTCAAATATGTCAGAGTTCACTGGAAGAGTTTTTATTCATTTGTCTAGCAAGAGTTATTGGAGGCAGTGACATAAGACAAGCTAATCACTAAGAGGATGATCTGTGTGGCATATTCATGGTTCATAAAGGGAGGATGAACATTCATGGTGAAGGTGAAATGCGGGCCTATATTTGAAAGAAGTGGCCATTTTCAGTAAGTGGGGTTTGGGATTGAGAGAACAGACAGGAAGTCAGATAAAGCACAGCTTTAGAAAAATAGAGATATGTGCAGAACAGGGGTTGTGGTAGCTTGGAGAAGTGGAACCATCAGGGTTTAGGGGATAAAATGGGGGACAGGACAGAAAGGTAGCATCAGCCTACAGCTGAAGGGAACCATAGACAGCTGATCTCACCAACTATTGGCCAGAACTTCGACAATGTCCCCCACTTTCCTTCCCAGTCACACTGAGGAGAGAGTGAGCATACTGCTAGCCACCAGCTTTGTGGACTGACCTTGTGAAGGAGGGTTCCCTCTGCATACAGGGCATTGGTGCTTTTTATAGACTGAAACCACATGAGGCAAATTCCAAGACAAAAAAGATTAGCAGGATTTGAACAAAAACTATGGCACCTCATTCCATATTATTTAAAAATAAGATCAGCATTGTGAATGATAGTGAATATGAAAACTTAGATAAAATAGAGAAAATTACCAGAAAAGTGCAACATAACAAAATTGACTAAAGAAGAATTAGAATGTTTAACAGCCCTATATAGTGTAGAAGTTACACTAGTGCTATGTTTAAAAATCTTCCCACCAAGAAAATACCAAGTCCCACTTATTTTAGTAAAGTCTTACAAAACATTTAGGTGTATAATCTTTCCAAATATATAAAAATTTGCCTAGAAAGTGGAATATGGCAACACATTTTCTACCTCATTTAACGAGCACATATATAAACATATGTTACATATAAATAAGACATAATAAACTTCTATTATATATAAATATATGTAGTATTATAAGCTTTAGTACCCAAACCAGACAAGGAATAGTATGGCTAAACACACAGCTACCTCATTCATGAACACAGACATTAAAATGCATCGTTAGGACACACCCAAAGATGTGTCTCATTAGCATAAATGAAATGTAACTCAGAAATTTCACATCGGATATGATTTTTGAAACCTATGAACAATATATTGCTTGGAATTGCACACATTCATTGAAGAGAACATGTAGATTGTGGTTTCTGGGAGGGAGAGGAAGGCATTTCCTTCAGGCACTTAGCAAACATTCAGTGTCTTTAGTCATTTTCTCTGTTTTAAATTTGATGGTCACTATTTGACAATTTGAATGTCTTTTTTCTTTTTTCTTGGCAGATTGAATCTAGGGGATTGAATCTAGGGCCTTCGCACTAAGCAACATCTGCAGGCCTTTCATTTCTTTATTTTGGGACAAGATCTGGCTAAGTCACTAAGTTGTTGTGATCTGCCTGCCGTAGCCTCCAAGAATGCTAGGATTATAGGACTGTGTCACCCTGCCTGGCATGAAATTATTTTTTGGAACATCAAGAACATTTAGAATGGGAAGGATCTCTGAAATGTACAAGTGTGTTTTCTTATTTTACTCAAAAACAAAGCAGGCTCAGAATTACTGCCTGTTTCATGTATATACACAAAATTACCCAAGCCTTTTGCTGCTGTTCTTTCCAATAGTGAACTCTGATAGAAGCTGAATCAGTCTTCTGTTTGGAGTTTTTGTCATTAGACATGAAACCCTTATGACAGACAGTAAATGACAATACCATTACCTAGTGTTCAAATTTTAGTATTTGTTTCAGTCATTTATTGTTTATTGTAGTTTTTGAAATTATTTTCAATAATGAAGCATGAACAGCTATCACTAAATGCTTCCTATGTATTTCTGAATTCTTTCCATATACTGTCAACTGATTTTATATGTAGTTTTGTTAAATTTAGAGCCACAGTTGATTCTTGGGCAGCATTTCCCTAGTTGTATTATGATTCACTGTGATACAGTGATTTCACTTGCAGAAACACTTCAAGGGATGAGGAAAGTTTTCCTAGAGGAATGTGAGGAAAAGCAGTCAGGTTAGAAGTGTAGTGGGAGAGGAACAGGTGGGACAGAAAGGAGAGAGAGAAGGGGAGAGAGAGAATGAGAGAGACAGAGAGAGACTATGATGCTCCAGGAAATTTGTACCTTGCAAGTGGGAAGACAATGGATTGTGCCTCCTTTGTCCTAAGAGTAATGTGAAACAGCAGATATCGATATGGACCTTGAATAGCAAATGTGGGCTGGGCTGGGAGGTCTTTGCAGAAATCGTTGAGGTCCTTGGTGTGAGATGCTCAGTTAGCTCCAGGCGTCCTAATCCTAATGTCTCAGCAGTGCCTCCGCCCCGGCAGTGCATCCTCGCTAGGGTTGCCCACAGAAGCACTGTCCTCTTGCATCAGCGTGCAGACTGCATCTCTGAGCTGGAAGTGAAGATGCATCATGCTTCCTCACTCTCTGCTTCTGTGTGTGTCGTACCCACATCATCATGTGACATCAGAGCCATGGGGCACAACGCTCATGGGACTTGGGAATGAGAGGGTTCTGACGATTGAGATCTGGGGCTTGCCTACGTCAAAGGAGGACCAGAGGACTCGGAGCTGCGACAAGGCTGAAGAGCAAGCAGGGAGCCTGGAGGAAAGCTTGGGGAGTGCAGAGCTGCAGACGGCAGCGACAGAGAGGGAGTTCAGTGAAGGGGAATACGAGGCGCACACGCTGGGCCTGAGGACCGGGAGGACTGGGTTCCCGGGACTTGTTGGGAATAAGTAGATGGCCAGTATGCAGGAGTGGCAAGTAAGCAAGGAGAGACAGCAGGACACACAACAGTTTCCAGATATTTGGCTCTCAAGATGACGGGATGGAGACGGAAGCAAAGGTGGAGGAGGAAGAAGCTCCTTGGGGACACAGAGAAGGGAACAGGGAGGGGAAGGAGGGGGATGGTATGATGGGGTGAAACGACAGAGACCATGGGAGGGAGACCATGAGCCCAGTGAGCAGGCAGAACTAGAACCCTGGATGGTACAGGCCACACCGAGGACCCCACTGAGGCTGGAGGCTGGGTTCGTAACAGCAGCAGCTCCACGTGGCACATAGTCCTCCCTGGCAAAGAATCAGAAAAGGTAGATGATCGGGTTCTTCTGAGCCCTGAGTTTTGTTACTAGCTGCTCCCTGAAGAGGAAAATAGGAGGACAGATTTGCAGATATTGGCAGTAGAGGAGTTTGTATGATGGGTTATGAAGTTTAAGCTGACTGGAAAAGGAGGTAAAGAGAGAGGGGGCTAAAAGGGAGGCAGTAAAGGGATCCTGAGGCAGGATCATCCGGGGAGGTAGAAAATCAAACAGAGGACGGAACTATAGGAGAGAACTGGTGGTAATTGTGTGGGATACTCTAAACTTGATTGACTTAAATTTTTTCTTTGTTTATCACTGACATCACTGACACAGGCAAATAGTAATGTCAGCAGTCAAAGAGCAATGGATAAGCAGATGTTGGAGATGATCTTAGGACGATGTGCTATTTTAGGGTAACCACGAAGTCTTGCACCTAATGAGTGTTGACTCCCATTAGGCCTTAGTGCTTAAGACAGATACTGGGGTCTGATACTGTTCTAAAAAGATGGCTTCCTTTACATAAACTCAGAAATCCCCAAGGCTTTCGATCTCTCTGGAGAGGTTGCTGTGTGACCTTACACAAGACATTCTACTGGACCAAACCCGCTCACTGTTTCCCCTGGGACTGACCTTCCTTTGGGGGATGCTTCCCTTCACTGAGCACCCCACTCTGCCTGGGTTTTGGGGGACACACTGGTGTCTTGTTTACACTTCAGCTCAAACGAAGACACTGTTCTCAAAAGTTAACAAAACAGACAAGACATTTGGTTAATAAGGACAAGAAAATCACTGCAGAAAAAAATTTTTAAAAAGAATATTGATGTTTCTAAAGCCTGAGTTTCGGGTACTGTAACAATTTAATTCCAAAACGTGGAAAGCATGTGTTGGGCTCGCTTCCCTCCCTGCTCTTTCCGGGGCTTACATGGTGTGTTTAACTTTATTTCCTACCATATGGAGAAGATTTTAGGGAACTTGCACCCTATTGAAGCAAGCGTTAATACATTTAATGTACCCTGGATCTATTCAGGTTTTCATCACTTAGAGTCACGGCAGAATTGTCTCGTGAGGTACTCCACTGGGGCAGGTCCTTCTATCACATAGATGCCGGGAGGTGACTTTATCCTTTATAGGTCAACTGAATGTTTGTTACACAGTTTTGTCTCAAATACATTAATAATCATACATAAGTTTTAAAAATAAAACTATGCATCAGCCATAACTCCAAGTACTTAAGATATACCATATTGTGAAATACTCCTAACAACTCTTTATTGTATAGATGAAGACATGAAAGCAGATAAGCTATCCATGACCAAACCGATAGTACATGGCTGAGGTTTTATTTGTTTGTTTGCTTGTTTTTTTTTTTTTTTTTTTTTTTTTTTTTTTTTTTTTGGTGCCGGGGATTGAACTCGGGTCCTTATGCTTGCAAGGCAAGCACTTTAACCACTGAGCTAAATCCTCAGCCCCTGTTGTTTTGTTTTTTGAGACAGGGTCTCATTTTTTTAGTCCAGGCCGACCTCAAAATCACCAGAATCCTCCTGCCTTACCCTCTTGAGTGCTGGGATTACAGGCATGCACCATCACACCTGGCTTGAATTTTTATTTATTTATTTATTTATTTTTGGTGCTGGGGATCGAACTCAGGGCCTTGTGCTTGTGAGGCAAGCACTCTAACCACTGAACTAAAACCCCAGCCCCTTGAGTTTTATTTACTCATGGAGGGGGTCTTTTTTTTTTTTTTAACCAAGAACATGTATTGGTACATTGTATACATAATGATTACATTCATCATGGTTATTTTGTACCTGTATATGATATATCTTGGTTTTCCCCCTTCCCCACTCCTCCCTTCTGTTCCCCCACCTTTCCCTATTTGTAGCAGGTGGAAAAATGTTGTTTTATTTTTGACTTGAAAATTAAAGGATCTTTTGGATGAGATAGTTAGTTCAGGATGCGGGCTCCTTCTTCATACCCAACACAGGAGACACCTGAGTGAGGAGAGAAGACAGGGACTCCTGAAGTAACTGAAACCCACCAAGAAACCCAGAGGAGACAGAGCAGTCTAGATGGAGGAGGACCACATCGTGGTTTGCAGCAGGCTGAAGAGAGGTCCTTCCTTTCATTTCCATTTATTTCTGAGAAAGAGTCCCCCCTCTGTTGTCGCTACAGAGCAGATGACAGTGATTGGTGTCAGCCAGAGGACGGTAGTGACATTGGGGCATGTTGGACTTCCACCCGCAGCATCAGTAGGTCAGCTGGTTGCAGAAGACAGGTTGGAATGGAGCAGATGGAGAAGAGCTGTGCCAGGCAGAGGGGTGTGGTCACCTGGGGGCCTGTGGAGGGGCGACCATCTGGGTGACGGTGCAGAGATGGGTGCAGTGGAGTCCAGATCACAACCCCGAGGTTCTTTAACTTCCCTTTCAGAAGTTCACGCCTCCTTAGACTCAGGAAGGGAAGCAAGTCCTAAGGCTGCATCTTCCAAGTGTCCTGGAGATAAACAGCATCCATCCAACTTGCTGCTGTCTATAGGAAACATGAACTCGTCAGAGAATATGTGACATTTCAAGAATACAACATATAATTAAAGACAAGTGAATTAAAATACCAGGCTGATTATGAATCTCCACAAAGATGAACAGATATTTGCCACTATACAGAGGAGGTTATGGATGTACTGAGCGAGAACAAGTCAGAAAGACAAATTAAATGTAGGCGCTATGATTTGAAGATATTATAACAAAATAAACATCTTCATAGACACCAGAACATGTGGGTAAAGCTGAATAATAATTGTAAAATGGAAGTCAAAGAATCATCACAGAAGGAAATAACCAAATTAGAGAAGAGAAAAAATAGAAATGTTAAGGGATAGTTAAAAAATAAAAGTTAAGAAAAATTTAAAATGAGGAAATGCCAAAATGTATAGAATAGGAATAAAGAAGGAGAAAAAAGGAAAATGGTGGGAAAATATTTGAAGAAATATAAAGATCTAAAGAAAATGTATATTATATAATTGGCTTAAGAAAATGAAAGAAAACTACATGTAAAGGAAAAATAAAAACAAATCAAATAATTGAGGAATAGCTAGCTGAAGAATAAATTGGCACCTACAATTTTATGATCAATAAAAAATGATATTGTAACAGAAAAAGTGTCATACTGGCATAAAAATAGATACATAGACCAATGGGGTAGAATAGAAAGTGTGGAAATAAATCCATCCTACTGCAGCCCTCTGATTCTTTACAGAGGCCAGAAACACACTGGAGAAAAATGGCTCCTAGAAATGGTGCTGGGAAACTGGATACGCATATGTGGGAGATTGAAACCAGATCCAAATCTCTCACCTGTACTCCTATAAGACAAGAGCAAGTGAAGAAGGGTGGGGGAGAGTGTGTAAAAGAATGCCACCAAAACATGTCACAGGCATGTGTGGAAATACCTCGTAGAAACCAAATAATTTGTAACATTACTAAGTACTAATAGAAAAGACAAAAAATAAGACAGAAAAAAAGGCTGAGGATTTAGCTCAGTGGTTAGAATGCTTGCCTAGCAAGTACAAAGCCCTGAGTTTGAACAAAAAAGAAAAAGAAAAACAAAAACAAAAACAAAACAGCAAACGAGAAGAAATATCAGAAGAGGCAAAAATAAATTTAAAAAAAAGCAAAATATTTTCTAGGTTGTATTTATGTATGGCATTCTATATATAAACAAAAGTTTCATAAAAAAGCAATATCTTTAGTGTAATAAAATGAAAAATAAGAATAAAAATTAATAACATAATTAATATAAAAGTAATGACAATAAAAATATAATTGTTAGAGGCTGTCAGATCAAATAAAAATACAGTCCAAATTTAAAAAGAAACACTACAAATAGAAAATTACAGAGGATTTAAAAAATATTAAAAATAAGAACCAAAAGGTAGACGGAGTAAAAATTTTAATATGAAGGCAAATAAGGCAGAAAAGTATTAAATACTGATAAAAATAATCTAAAATTAAGAATCAGCAAAGACCATGATGCTTATGTACTTAATAATATATCTTTGCAATTTAGAAGAACTTGGAATTTTAAAAAATGCCAATATGTACAACATAAGCAGAAATAGATAAACACTGTCATTGGAGACCTTTGTACAACATTCAGAGAGGTTGGCAGGTCGAGCAAATAAAAAATAAGCTAATATTTAGAAGACTCAGATAATACAACTGATAGGATAAAAAAATATCCACATTAGAGAGAAGGCAGGGGGAGAAGGAGAGAGAGAGAGAGAGAGGGTACATGAGACCAATAAGAAATTTGACTCCAGTTTTTAAATCATAATTATTAACACACATTAATTGTACAGAATCATGGGTTTTACTGTGGCATTCCATACAAGCTTATAACGTGCTTTGATTATTTTTACATTCCTCATCTCCTCTTACACCTCACTCCCTTCCCCTTCTTCCCTGATAACCTCCTTCTACTTTCATGTGGTCTTTTTTTCTTAGAGTCATACAAGAGGTGATCAAAATAAATGGTGAGTGTTTAAATTTTTTTATAGAAAATGGCACACTGTGGTGAATCCCCTCAAAATCCTCCCCCTTATTCCAAACACACTTACCCCATCGTCTATGGCACTTTCTGCAGTAGCTCTGAAAGTCCTCTTGTTAGTGTCTTTAGGAGGTATGATAAAAAAAAAAATATAGTGATTGCTGCTTTTGAGGGAGAGACAAGCCCATAAAACCATGACGCTGTGTCTTCATCCACCTTATTCACCAGATCTGGCACTGTACAATTTCCAGCTCTTCCCCAAAATCAAATGACTGAAAGGTCAATGTTTTGAATGGATTCAGGACACTGAGTCAGCCAGGATAGCACAACTAAAGACACTCAGGAAAGAGGACTCCAGAGCTGCTTCAGAATGTGGTAAGAATGATGGGACAAATGTGTTCCAAGTGACGGGGAATATTTTGAGGAAAATGAATGGCAATTTGTCTTTTACTATAATAAAATTTAAAAATTTAAGCATTCACCATATTTTTCAATCGTACCTAGATTAGGAAAAATGTAATATTCCCTTTCTGAGCCTGGTGTATTTTGCTTAATATGAAGATCTGCGGTTCCATCCATTTCCCTCAGAGTGATATGATTTTGTTCTTTGTGTCTGAATACTCCTTTGCGCATTATGCCACATTTCCTTTATCTATCTGTTGATGGATATCTAAGTTAGTTCCATAAGTTGGCTATTGTGAGTGGTGCTGCAATGGACTTCAGGGTAAAAAATAACTATAAAAATTTAAAACAGGGCAACATACACAAGTTAATCTAATACAGACTGCATAAGATCTTTATGGAGGAAAAAATGTCTATTAAATGGTAGTAAAGATATCCTGGTCCAAAATACTGAGCTATGTTCATGGGGGAATGACTAACCACATAAATATGTTGATTTCACTAAACTAACATGTAAATTCAATCCAGTTTTAAGTGAAATTACATAAAAGTTTTAAACAGGATATTGGCAAATTGTATGCTCTTTGCAAGAATGAGGTCTCAGAAATTCTGGAGAAGGTCTTAAACAGCACAGAGTAAGGCCTTGCTTTCACACATATTAACATATACTAGCAACTCAGAGTTTTGAACCGAAAGGAAAGGTCAGAAACACAGCTGATCTATGCCAGCATTTGGTGTATACCTGGACCAGTGCTTTGAGTAAGCAGAGATATGACAGACATAAATGAGAAGTCAGCCTGGAAAGCCCAGGGGGAAAAGAAATAGGGAAGCAATAGCAGCTTTGAGGAGGGCCAGGCTTCCAAACCCAATCACCACACTAACCGGCAAATGGAGACGTTTAACTACCATGACGGCGCAGCTGAAGACTTCTGCCTAAGGAAGAGTAAACAGACAAAGTTAACACAAGGGTGGTGAATGGAAGAAGGTACTTACATTCAATGTAAAAATACCACAAAACATGAAGATCTGGAATGTACGATGACTGTCAAGAGGAACAGACACAACAACCCACAGAAGACTGAACAGTTTAGGGTGAATTATGAAATGGTGGCATGCTGCCACAAAATGGTCCTTGTGAGACATGAAACTCAACATTTTCCACCTGAGATCTCTTCTCCTTCCACACCAGGTAAAGTGTGGTGGAAAATGAATGTTTATGTGCAGTCCCAGTGTACGGCCTTCTACAGAGCCACAGCTGGAGCCACAGCTGGAGCCACAGCTGCTTGGACTCATGACCTCTCCAGGAAATGTGCCCGTAGCGTCCACCTGGTGTTTTCTGGATGTAGCATTTGCATTTCTGTTAGAGACAGTGACCAAGCTTTGTGAGTTTCCTCTGAGCTCTTGTTTCATCTCCAATGTGTACAGTAGCATGCTGCATGCAGTTAAGCATGAAACATGCTGAATAGGAAAGTGACTAATGACACTCTGGTCTTCTCTAGACAGTAATTATTAGGGACCTGGGTTAGGTCGGGTCTGTTAGAAATCTGAACAGGTTAGTAGACTGTCTCCTGTTCCCATCTCTGCTGCCCATGCTTTAGTCCAATGTTTAAAACCATAGAAATGTCTCCCAAGGCGGCTCTATGGTATAAGGATGTGTTCGTTTCCAATCTTTGCTCTGTTACTTGGTCAAGTTGTGTCCTTTGACAGCTTGAACATTGATTACAATGTTCCCACTTTTCCCTTGTATAGAAGAAGGATAATGGTGCTTGCCTCAGAGGGTGGTCATGAAGTTTAAGAGAGATTAAACACACACATGTGTGCACAAACACCTCCCTCCCCACCACACACACACAGTGCTAGGCATGGCTCCTGGCATGGAAAGTGCAGTCCATAAATGGCAGCTACCAATACTAATTATATCGTTCCTTGTGCCATTACCTATGACTGCAGCACAGTGGGGCAAACATTGAAGTCAACCCCACCACTGAACTTCTTTTCTAAGCTCAAGTCCTTGAAATGTGTGGGTACATTTCTTCAGTGCAGAATCTCTTGGTTAAGGTGCAAGAAGGCAGCAAGGGACAATTGTGTTTTGGGCTTAATGTCTTTTCTCATGTTGAGTCTATGTGTTCATGAATTACCGAATTGGGTAGCCAGGTCTACAGTTAAAGAATGATGCTTTCTACTGTTCTTGCTGCCTGGCCTCGCTTGGCCTTCCCATGGGGAAAGGAACCAGACAGCAGGGATTGCACAGACAGGTAGTTTGTTTTGCGGGAGCTTTTATGGTGATGAGTTTCTTGTGCTTCCCAGCTGTGCTCGCATAAATACTTAGTGGGTGTCTTTAAACCTGCCTTAGAGGCCTTCTGACCTGCACAGTATGATTTGAATTAAAAATTTGTTAATCTAAGGTTGCCTTTTCTTTTTTCAAGGTTCTTAGCGAGCCAACAAAAAGGCTGCTAATGGAACATTTTCTTTTCCTCCCAGGCTGCTCTTGTGAGTGCCAGGTGGTTCACAGAAGTGTCCCAGGCTGTGAAATCAGAAAAGCCCCCAAAGCATAAAGCCAAGACATGTGGCGCAGCTGAGCCCAGGTGCTCAGGATCGCTCCTGGTGTTGCCGTTATCACAGCAAGGACTAAAGTGGAGTGTGGGTCAGTGGAAGGGCCCGAGAAGTCCCACACATCCTCCTTCATTAGCTCTCCGTGGTGGGTGCTGCTGCAGTGCTCCAGGTCACTGATCTGTCACGGAAACAGAGCCTGGAGCAGAAGAGAGCGCTGGCAGATTCCCCTTCAGCTCTGGCTCAGTGGCAGTGTGGCGGGTCTCAGTGACTCACCAGTGCGTGGTCCACGAGGCCTTAGGTATCAGCCGTGGTGAAAAGGAGGCAAGAGAACGAGGATTCTGGGCACATGTTCATGGGATTTT
Organism: Hystrix cristata; assembly: GCA_004026905.1. Classification (NCBI taxonomy): domain Eukaryota; kingdom Metazoa; phylum Chordata; class Mammalia; order Rodentia; family Hystricidae; genus Hystrix; species Hystrix cristata. The sequence goes on from PVJO010003019.1 coordinate 43,600, forward strand.
CTCTGCCCTCCGACCCCACTGGCAAACAGCCGGTCACACGTACAGTGGATCCCTGCACCAGTCACCCATCATGACTTAGCGATTGTGATGATATTCAATTCAGAATGGGCAGCTTCTGTGGCACACTTCCCTGTGCCCGTAGTTCGAAGTGTTATTTTTCAACTCAGGGTTAACAGTGAGCAGAGAACTGGTTTTCAAATGAGAACAGTTGTCTGGGTCACAACTGTCCTCTTGGAACTTGTGAAACACCCACATTGAGCATCGGAATCAACCCTGGATACCTCTAGAACGCTGTAGATGCTGACGTTTGGCCCGCGGGGTAGGGCAAAGTGTGCTGGAGTAAGGGATGACTGCAATGTCTTTCTTACTCTGAAATCATTAGAAACTAGTAACTTGTCATGTTGCTGGATTAGTGGGTTTGAGTGGTATTTCCACAGACAGTGTGCCCTGTCTCCAAAATCTAAAGAGGCTTCCACAGCTGGGCCTCTATTTTAGTAGCAGGGATACCAGATACAAGAATACTTTTTACTGCAGTGGATGAGTTTAAGGCTTTGGGGTGTCCTGGCTTGCTCCAGACATTTTGATCCCCTAGATTTTACTGAGGCAGCAGATCATGGGCAATAGATTCTCTGGTCTCACATATAAAAGAAATTCCTTCCATTATTTCTTCTTTCTAAGCCTCCCACTCTTTCATCCATCCTCTGCAACGGTGCTTCTGACATTTCCGTGCTATTTATTGTAGACCAAGCGTCGACGTACCATCCTGGCAGCACTGAAGACTGGTTCTAGATTTTTTTCTGCTAAAATTTTAAATCCTGAAACATGACCGCCTTGCTGTCAGTGGATTTTTTTTTTTTTGATAGTTTAAAACTGTGGAACAGAACACTTCCATCTCAGTTCTTAGAATGCCATTGATTTTTCTACCAGGTCTTTGACATTGACACATAAAGGATATTTAATGCATGTTTATGCCTCTGTGTAACTCCACCCTTACAATTAAACCCAAGGTCTAATTTTCAGCAAAGTCTGCCCTGCGGATGCAGGCATGAGGCCTCTCTAAATGCTTCTCTGGATGTTCAGTGATTTTTATTTTCATCTCAACTGAATTGCGACGGTATCTCATGCTGAAGGTTATTAGCATCTCACCTGCTTCCATGATCGTGGGATCTTTAGCGCTTGGTGAATGACCCAGAACCAAAATATCCTGATGGTTTGTTTTCTGGGGCCGCTTTTTTCTTAATTCATGATCCACCAGCCAAACATTATTCAAAATAAGGGCTTGTATTCCATAGTTTATTTTGGGAAGTGACCCCAGAAGCAAGAGTGGTCACTTAGGAAGAATGAAACAAGGAAGAGGAAAAACCAAGAAGAAACGCACTGTTGGGTTGGTCACAACTGTGGGAAACTGGCCTCCACCCCGCCAGACCCCGCTGAGAAGCCCTGTGGGACTGGCTCTCATCCACCCACCTGAGAGAGACTGGAGAGTTTTCCCATTTGATCCTGCTCTCCTCCACTGATTAGAGTTTGCTCTGTGGGCTCCTCGAGGAGTCCACACGGTGGAGTGAGATTGTATCAGAGGGAGACTGCTCCTGAGTAGTGACCACCGTGCAGGCTGGGCCAACAGGCTGGATGTGGGGCACAAGAAGTGACTCGGTGTATTCACTTCTTTTTCTCTGTAACTTTTCCCAAATCAGGTCTCGCATTTCTGGATTCAGCCTCTGGTGCCTCATTAATCTTCTTCTGTGATAGGATCATTAATTTATTTATATTAGGGACCTGGCAGAACTTGGAGGGCCCTTTATACAGGTGATGGTCCTGAGGGACGCAAACTCTTCAATTCTGGCAGGTCTCACAGCACATCAGTGCTAATATTAGACGCGGAGCACCAGCCTGTGGTTTGCCTGCATTTGGTGCCTTAAGACTTGAAATTACTGGAGTGCAGGAGTCACGTGATTGCCAGAATGTGCGTCACCTGCACTCTCACCTGTGGGCCTTGTGCTCCGACAGTCACGTGACTTGCGCACTCTGCGCCCTGCCAGGCGGTGCTGTGGATGCCGGTCCTCTGCGTGTCCCCCGGGAACCCACGAGAGCTGCGTTGTCGTCACATCACAGACTCAGAAAATTTTAGAGATTCAGGTAGCTGTTACCCCGTGGTCTCCACAGTGGGAAAGTAGAATTTTGTCTTTCAAAATTGTTGGAATTCTGTCTCCTGAATTCATTTATTATAAACCCTGGAAAGATGCTTTATAAATGCTAAGCGAGTGCATGTACATAAAATCATGTCATTATTAAAACATCTTTAATATTTAATATCCAAATATATATACACACACATATATGCACAGACATGGAAAAATAATTTTTAATTTAAAATACACAAAGTTGCTAGCACCATTTGCAGTTCTTTTCACTTAAAAAATATCAAGTGCTTCTTGATTACCTGGAGTTCATAGCATTGCAGATTTTAGTTAGAACAGACAAAACCTTGCCCCGTATTTGCATTAAAATCCATGGAATTTATTGTGCCATGGCTGGCACTCAAACCAATGTCCTGTACACTGCGATGTTTTCACTGAGGTGTGGCATGAAGGAAAAGATGGCTTTGGTTCCTAGGACAGGTAGGTGAGTGAGTGTGCATCTCATTCCTTGGTACGTGCTTATAAAATGACTCCTCAGTGACACTGCATAGCCAGTGGGAGGAGGAAAGGTGAAACAAAGGCTTTCTGCTTCAGGCCCTTTTCCTAACTTCCTGTTCCCATTTTCACTTCAGTCAGTTCCTCCCACTCTTATCTTCATTCCTCCTGTACCAAGTTCACAACTCTGTTCAGTCACCAATAAAAGCATCGGCCTCATTTCTACTTTCCACACTTGCCCGCTACTCTTGCCAGCTCCCGCTTACCTTTGGGAGACAGTTTATGGCCTGGAAACGCCTGGTTGAAGACGTTTCCCCCTCCCCAAATATGCAGAGCAAAACTGATGGTAACATATGGCCCTATATTTTTTCCCTTCTTGCCAGTTCACTAAAATAAATTTACTTTCAATTTACATATTCTTGTCTACATTTCAAAGATTTAAATATATTTGTAAGGTCTGTCCTGTCTATCTTTTTCTGAGATTATGCAACAGCTTTCCATGCTGTTTAGGAAATAACAGGAACTTTTATGATTTTTAGAATCTTTCATTTCCTAAGAAATTTAGAAAAGCTTATGAGATCAGAAAGAGAAAGGCCAGGATGTCCTTAGAAATGTGAAATTATGCAAAATGTAAAAGTATTGTATCTATAAGCTATATAGTATTATACCTTTCAAACCGGAAAACAAATCCACAGCCTATATAACACTGTAAATAAAAATTTTATTAGATAGCTACCTGCTGTCCTTATACAATCAAGTTTGGATCCCTTAAACAAAAGACAACTTTTAAAGAATTGTAGTAATATGAGGGGGAAAGAGACATTTATCATAGGCCATTGAATGCACTAAAATAGAAATAATATTTTTGTTCAGAGACAGGAGTACTCCATTGTTCTGCAAGAAAACAAGAAGGTGTTAAAAAAATGTCTCCAAAGACTGGCCTGCCTCTGGGGTCCAGCCTCAGTCATTCTGGAGACTTTTTTCAATAGTTTGTTTTGTGTAAAAGGGAATGGGCCTGAAAACAAAGGATATCATGGACCTACTGCCAGCGTCTTCCAGATGTGTGAGGAGGGACACTGGTGGCACTCACTCCCTGATTCTCCTGTGGAGAGCAGAGCTGCTCCTGGGGCTGTGCAAATCTAGGACAGGGCTGGGTCATCAATGTCTCAGCCTACCACGTGGCTCAGGCTATTTGTGCATTAGGAATAGGTCACAGGCATGGAGTATTTAAACTCCAGGGACCTTGGCCTTGGCCTTAAATCATGTGGCAAGTGGTAAGAGGGGCATTCATGGGGTCCAAAGGAAAGCAAGATATTTTAAAACTTTTAGAGTAGCAGTTCTCTCTCTCTCTCTTTTTTTTTTTTTTTTCTTTTGAGTATCAGTCCTCAACTGGGAGGTGTTTTACCATCCCAGGGCTACTTGGCAGTGCGTGGAGAATATTTCGGTTGTCAACAACTGCATGTAGAGCTACTGGCATGTGACGGATAGAGGTTTGGGTGTTGCTAGCCATCTTACAAGGCACAGGAAAGCCCTTCACACCAAAGAAACCTTGGGTTGGAAATTGGCTTTGTTTCCCTTTGTTTCTGATGCTATTTTGATGCCTCAGATTTCCATGTTGAAACATACAGCTTATTGCTCCCTAGTACAGTGCAAAGCCACTCCTTGGGTTATACCATGGTGGAGTTCATCCCACTCTTCCCTTCCCTGCTAAGCCTACTTCATTCCTCATCTCTTCCCATTCATTCCAGACCCCACCATAGCTCATTCTTGACCTCTACCCTGAACATCACTCCTACCTGAGTTTTGACTGAATGTTCAGACTCAGATGTACTGTAGGAAGAGAGTATTGAAAGTCAAATGTTTTAGTTCTTCATGCTGCACGATGGTGTCATGGACTATCTATCCATATGACTAAGCTACATGTCTGAGAGGAAGAGTCCTTATTGCATTTTGCCTACAATCTCCAGGTAGCTTCCAACTCCCTTTTTAAAACAATATTTGGCCTTTTAGAGCAGTTATCCTCAGAGAGAGGAAACATGAATTTCTACTTCCAAACTGCTGCAAACAATCATACCTGTGTAAGCCATAAAAAGAAGACATTAAATAATTAGTAATTAAAATAAGCGATCATTAGAAAGCAAAGGTTTATAGTGAGGCATCAAATAGCATTCTGTTTTGTATCATGGGGTAGATACCTTATAATTTCATCAGAGCAGAGAAATACGTGGGGTTTCTCCACCTTCAAAATGGTATTTCTGAAATTGGTAAAAAATATTCGAGGATCATGGTCTAGAAAGATAGGATTAATACAAAGTAAAAAACTGAGGCTGGATGGTGATTTGAAGTTGTGAAAAAGTTTTACATTTAAATTATATTCGGAGACATAGGAAGACAAGATTTAAGCTGCGGCAAGGGACTGATGTTACTACATGTGTTTAAGCATGAAGTTTAAAAAACAGTATAATTAAGCTTGAGATCTCGAAGACAGCAGTGTTTCTGACTGTGGGGTGAGTCTTCTTGTGAAGGCTGCAGCAGCTCTTCGTGCTTGTGCGACACTGAGACAGGGATGTCTGATTTAAGAGATCAATACTTCATGATTGTGGGGCTTGACACTTCTAATCGGATAAAGAAAAAATCTCTCACGTGGTGTAGCATACTCTGCTCTTTTTGGAAAACCAACTGCACTTCGAATATTATTTCTCTTTTAGAGAAGGAGACAGTAAATGACTATCCTATCGTGAAACTTCCTTTCTAGGCATTTTCTCTAGAATACATAAAAAAAAATGCAAAGAGAAGGGAAAGAATAATGAGAGCTAAGGTTCCATTTTGCTCTGAAAATTGTCTTAGAAGGATAGGATGGTCTCACCTCCCGGTAGCAAATAACATCAATTCTTTTTCATGCCAAACCATAACATGGATTCTTTTTCATGCATCACCTATTTTAGCTCCTTTTGTTTACTTCCACCTCCACCCAAACATGTTCCTCATAAGGGGAAGGCAATATATGCATAGTAGTCAGTAGAGTATTTTTGCTTTTAATTTTACTTTAAAATTTCTGTAAGCTACTTTTTTGTAATTGCGTACTTCCAACAAACGAGCCCAGCCAATTTTCCCGAGGAGACAAGAAACGCTTCATGTCCTGAGGACTTTGCCTCTTTCGTAGAGAGTTGAAATTTGGCATCAGTCAGCTCCTTCACAGCCAAGAAATGAAAGGATTTTCTATTTCAGTAGCGAGCTGCCTTCAGAGTCGGTAGCCTAATAGGAATATGTGTGTACAGCCAACAGGACCTAGGTCTGATAGCACATCTGACTGTGTTGGAGGATTCTCTCCAAAACTGCTGCAGCTGCTGCGTTTCTGCTAGAAAATAAATAACAAATATATTGACATGTCATTTCCTTAGAAGACCAGCAGTACTGATCGGTGCTGTTACGAGGGCTGCCTGGCTAAGGCGGGAGCTGACTGTGACACTCTAATTTGATCCCTCGTGCACTGATGTCCTCGTTAGCCTAATTTGCAAAAGGAGGGCTCAGTTCTCCCAAGTTGAATCCTGGAGACATTCTTCTAATCTGACACTAAAACTGTGTGCCGTGCGGGGCATTCCAGGGTGTGCCTGTGTGTGTTTCCCCATCGTTGGCATTCCTCAGCTGAACCTTGAGGGAGGCTGCAGAGGGAGGCACACGACTTCCTACCCTCCCGTCCCCCCTTTCCTCTAAACTGGCAATGAAAACATTTTGCATAAACAAATTCCCAATCATAACTAATCATATGAAAGCTGACAAAAGTATGTTATCCTGCTCTATGAAAATACTAATCAAAGCAGCTTGTCAATTGTTAAAGTTAATGATTTAGATGTGCAACACTCTGACTAAATTTTAGTAGGTAATTACATAATTATGCACAGGTTAACACAATCAAAAATAGCAGTTGCCTTCACAGTCTCTGAACTGTGTCAGGGCACTGTGGGCTCTTGCTGGAAATGCTGGTGTCTCTGGAGAAGGCTGGAAGCACAGGTACTGCAAACCTCTTTCCTGCCCGTGCCTCAGGTTTATAATCCCCGGATGTGCGAGATCAGGAGGGGTTTCTCTGTTAGTGCTCAATTAGATTGTCCAGAAAACAGTATTTACAAATTCCTCACCCTTCTTTTGGATTACTAGACTTACTATTAGCCACAGGATGCTTCCTTCTGACTCATGATGCCCCCTTACCCATCTCAGGCTTTGATAAATACAGTATTGGTTATGGATTTAAAGTATTTCAGGACAATTTCCCCTCAAAACCAGTTTCTGGAAAGCAAACACTTTCTTTACCGATTTCTATCATGCTATTGAAACCATAGTTCAATCAGAAAAAAGAAGTTTCCAGGGGATTTATTTAAAATATTGTGTGGTAAAAAGCATGGAAATGCAGGGATGATTCGTGGGACTTTCAGAAATACATAGCATTTTTAAACTCTGGATTCTCTGCCTCAAACCCAAAATCGGGGAGGAGGGTACGATCTGGTTATTTAATTCTCGTCCTTGTCTTTCTCTTCTTCTCTGTTTCCTTTCTGCACTTCTTTTCTTTTTCCTTTGTTCCTTTTTGGTGAGTCCTTATCATATCTCTGAAGTCATAAAATACACTGTGGGTGTTAAAAGCAATACAATCTGAAAATTTGGAGAATTTCCAATATAGTTAGAAAAAACACATAGTTAAGTGCAGTCTCTGCGATGGGTGCTGAAATAGAAGCGTAAGTAGGAAGCTATGGAGGAGGGACAGGAGCATTTAATCTGCAGTAGGGAGGCGGGACACTTGCGGGAGGTCACAAAAAGAAAGTCCTGTGTCTGAAATGAGCAGTAAATATATAGTGTTCTATTTCTAGTAGAGGAGGGGAAGGAGAACGTCCAAGTGGAATGGGTAACCTGTGCAGAGATAAGGAAGTCTGGAAGCCTTACAATGTTGTGTCTGGAAAACCTTAGAATATCCAGAATTTGTGAGGAGGGCTACAAAGGAGACTTCTAGGAAAACCTTTTAAGAAGCAGAATACTTCTGGAACTACACTAAAATACTTTTTTTCCATTTTGCATGAACATGTGGGATTAGTAAGCAATGACTATTTTTCTAAATCGAGCCGTGTCAAAGTCTTGTTTCTTCCAAAAGATAAACTCAGCATAACATCTGCTACATCTGTAAGTTCTCTGCTAAAAACGTTATTGTTCATGCTTTTGTTTTTCTTTTTATTTCTACAAAACAATAGAGATACCCTTGCTGGAGAGTGACCTATATGGGGTGAAGACTTTTTTGGGGGGTGGAGAGCTAGTAGATGGCATTCAATCAAAGTATTCTCTTCACCTTAGAAAGCAAGATCTGATACAAAATTGATATGCCAATGCTTTGTTGCAGGGTATAATTCAAGGTAGCAAGAATGAGGAGACAAGAACTAGGAAGGAACAAAGGGAAAACTAATGTGATATGTAGTTGAGGTGGTCACAGATTCAAAAGAAAACAGACGAATGTCTGTTTACTCAGTCTTTTGGGATATTTCTGGAGGGCCACATGGAACCCTGTTCCTCTACGTGGTCTGCAAAGTGAAGGGTGGAAGAAGAGTTTCTCTTTAGGGTCCTTTGTTCACTCTTAAAAGTGTGCCCTGTAGATCACCCACCCCCACCATGTAGTGTCACCAGCATGTGTACCACACAGCCGTGCTACAGCCTGGAACTCCAGGAGAGGAAGATGGACCAGCGTAAATCCTAGAGAGTGTAAGAAAAGTCATGCAAAGTAGGGGAGCCAAAGTGGGGAAGAGAGTGTTCTGAGAGGAAGAAGGAGCCTGTGGAATGAGAGGTGATTCTTCTAGCCCACAGTACACTGTGCTGAAAGCTTTCATAGATGCCTTTCACGGATGCCATTCATGGACCTCTGATCTTGAGTGGTGTATTCATTTACTAATCATATGCATTCCAAGCATTTCTAGGTCAAACTTGGGCCCTGTGGTGCAGCTGTAGACTAAGGCAGACTGGAGGGAGAGCAATCCCTCTGACCAGATCTGCTCAGCAGAGGACCCTGGGACATTCTGAACCGTGGCTGTGTGCCTTTAACTGCTTGCTATGGGCTGAGGTCCAGCCTGGTAACCAACACTAAGCACATTGCCCAGAATGGCATTTTCTCTTCTTACCAGAAGGCCTCTGCACTGTGCCATCATACTACTATGGCTTGACTTTTTAAATTCCTATGTGTAAATGTTAAAACTTAAAAAAATGACAGCAGTTTTATAAATGACATTAAAACATAGGGTGGGTTTTCAACACAGGTTGATCGATTCCTTCTAGGCACGATTCCTGTAATGTAGGTGGCCAATCTCAAGTGGACAAGATTGGCTACAGATTGGAGAACTCAGACTGGATGAGTTATTCTCTTCTTAGTATGGTTCCTTGACCTGCTCCGTTTCCGACCTGGGCCGGTTCACCCCTCCTTAGGCAACCTGGTGGTCCCCCGCTCCCGGGAGGTCACCATATTGATGCCGAACTTAGTGCGGACACCCGATCGGCATAGCGCACTGCAGCCCAGAACTCCTGGACTCAAGTGATCCTCCCACCTCAGCCTCCCGAGTAGCTGGGACTACAGGCGCGCGCCACCACGCCCAGTATGGTTCCTTGATATAAATTAAAAAACACAATTCCGTATGAATATATATGTATGAGATGATCTATTTTGATGTCACCACAAGTTAATATTTAATTTTGATTTAGAAGACAAGAAGATAATTTCTACTTTGCAAATTACATTTAAGAGTTTAATTCTCAGATTTGGAAGGCAAGGTGGAAAGAAATACCAATATCTATGCACAAGTGTGTTTTTAATCTATTTTTAATTTCTGCTTCAGTCAAACCTGCTGCTGATCTGTCGTCCTTCTTCACATTGCATGGAACCTGCTTGCCGCCCTGCTCACTGACACTAATATTTCCATGATGTGTAGAGCCTGGCTTCTGTAGCTTCTGCCTCTGAAGGCGCCTCTTTATTCTTCTCAAGACCTCTTCCTTCTCTGGGTCTCCTGTTCACTTAGTGCTGTGAAAGGCCTCCTTGTCTCAAGGATTTGATACAACCACCAAATTTCTAAGTCACCCTGTGTTCCTATCCTTCCCGTTTCTGTCTCGGAATAGAAATATGCACACCAAGCCCCACCTTGCTGTTCTGCTCCCTGGTTCCCCCAGAGCCTGCAGGAAGTCGCTCTGCCAGAGGCCCTTCCCTCTGGTGTAATCGCTAATGGAGAGCAACTTCCTGAATATTTATCTTCTCTTTTCTCCTGCTTCTCTCATATTTTTTCCTTGTTAATGATCAATAATTATTATTTCCTAGAAAACACAACTCTGGTATTGTATTTCTTATGTACCTTTGGGAAGTTGGTTGTAGTCACCCTGCTCTCAATTTTAAATCTGAGTTCTTGGAGGATCGAACTTTTTCTTCTTACATTTAGACGTATTTTGAACGTGACATGTCAGGACTGTTTTTAAATGAAGCGTTTGGTCACAGCAGTGGATACCACCATCTTCCTGTTAATGACAGTCCCTCCCGGCCTACACTTTGAGGCACTTTAAAGCTGACTGAAGCAAACCATCATTCTAGAACCTGAATTTAAGACATTTCCATACAAATTCAAACCAAACAGACAATTTTCACAGATGACACCAAATTTCCCAGTTTCTTCTGTTTCCCCCCCTTTTTTTCTTGTTTGAGATTGATTTATATAAGACTTCCACTTTGATCTATGACCCTGAATGAGAATCCTTCTACCACTTGACATCCATGCTTCTGGCCGGGTTTGAAAAGAGGTCAAAGGGCCGCGCACCGTGTGAAATGAGAACATCAGTGCACGCGAGGATAGTTTTACAGTGTATACATTCTATCAGAAGCCAAACTGTGCGCTACGAAGGGAAAGAACTAGGAAAAGAGACAGCACTTTCAGAAAAAGTTGTTTGGACAATAGCAAGGGTTCATTATAAGTGAGTCTAAGAATATTCTTTTGGGAAGTTATACTATTTCTCAAACCAACATGATATACAATTTTACCAGTGGACAATAAGGTAAAGTCAAGTACTAAAATCAGACCAGGTATAGCTTAACGTTTCCATGGAAGAAAATGTGATTAGCAATTTTTGAGGTACATATTCATTTGTCCATAGACTTCTTCATTCTTCAGAAGTCTTGGATTGATGAGAAGGAAGTAGAATTGACAAAGTGTCTACATAAATGAAATTTTAAAAGATTTTAAATTTCAGGGAGCTTACAATTTTATTAATGTCCATTTTTGTATCAAAAAATGACCCAGAGTATTGAAGGAATTTATTAAACATTGAGCAGATAATTATTTTGGCCAGTGGCACTGGTCTAATCCTTATGTTTGTGGTTATGGCAGAGTTGGTTACCAAATGACTTCTCTGGCAAATAAAGTCATAGGAGGTGATCAAAGCCAGCCTTGTCTTTGTTTAGCACAAGTGAAGTTTAAAAGTGAAAAAAGTATTGTATGGAAGAAATGGACTTGAATCACTAGTCTGGACTCTAAAAGCTGGCATACCAAATTGTTTAACTGGGCTTTCTGGGCATCGTCTAGTAAAATTCCGTGCGATGCCTACGTTCCCAAGGCTAGCAGTATCAGGATGACTCCTTAACCACTAAGCCACCATCAGTTTGGAAAAGCCAGAGAAACAGATAAATTATTCCAGACTGTTTTGCTTCCTTAGCCACTGGAAAAAAATGCAAATCTCGTCCTCACCCATCCCCTACGGTGGCATCGTACCGTCTTCTTCATGTTACTTTTCTTCTCACAGCTCTTTAGTGGATGGCCACTATCTATAATACAAAGCTCTATTTCTTGACTAGTACATACAGTCCTTCACTGTTCAACTTTTGAGGAAATGAGTTCACTTTCATCCAGTCACTTCCCCAGTTGCGGCATGCGTGACAACTCTGAGTGATATGTGACACCGTGAACGTGATTGTGCATGTGCTGTTCCCTTAGCTTTTGTGTGTTACCTCCCTAGTATTTGTGCACTTTTCACACCTTTATTCTGTTTTTGATAACAAGCTCAATATCATTGTCCAAACCAAAACACAAAAAGAAACAAAAATCTTAAGTGTACAATTCTGTGGATAGAGCTTGCATCCTCAGTATATGCTTTCATCATTTTGTTGTGGGGTCTGTCTTTTCATTTTTCTTGTCTCTGTAAATACCTTGAGGCCAAACTCTAGGCCTTGTTCCTCTTACACACCAGCATTTAGGTTGATGTCTGGCACACAAAGATTATAAGATTGAATTGTTTGTAGGAACAGTGAATGTATTAATCTAGGAAATGTAATTGTCACAGTTCATGGAAATCATTAAGTCCATCAAATTAGTATAGAAAATGGATCCTGAACCAAAGCCTGATTTTGGATTTAGGAACACCTCCAAAACAAACTCAGAGGTCCTTCTTCTTTTAGAGTGGAAGGCAACATTTATACAAATTCTATACCGCCTTCCCTGCCAATGACGGGGACAGTATAGTTCATATTACTGAATAAAATAAAAGTCACTTGTCCCAAACCATTGATGTTGTTTGGAGGATCTTTTGGAAGAAACCAATGAATAAATATTTTAACTGACTACTTAATGTGAAATGGGTAGGTGGTTAACAAAAAATGTAATCAGTAAAATCTAAATGATACATTCTGTGAAGCACTGAACCAACTTGCAGAAATGCTGACCTAGATGGGATGGTTAGAATGGGGACGGCTGGGCTGAGTGTGCTGTGAGATGAAGACGGCTTCACAGTGGGAAGCAGAGAGAAGCTTTAGAAGATGACTTATTCATCTTGCCTTTTCAGCACCTTGCAGGGCTTGATACTTGGTGGATGCTCGATATAGTTTTGTTGAATAACTGAATGACTGAGTGAATGAACAAGCCAGGCAGACAGAAGGAGGGAGATATAAAGAGATGCTATATTTGGGTAAGTTTTCAGCAGGAGATCACAGAATGAAAAATGTTCTACTCTGATCATGAATAAAAAGCAGGGAAACACATGAAGTATTAGTAGAAGAGGAATAGAACAAATCTACATTTTTAAAACAAATTTTTATTACTTTATGTTTATGATACATAATAATTACATTCATCTAGAATTTTTAAAGCTGTATGTATATGTAATTTATCATAAAATTCACTGATTTTCAGTATACATTTTGATGGAGTTTTATTAAATTTAAAGATATTCAGTCAAAAATACAACATAGTTTTAGAATATTTTCATCGGTCTTTCAAGTTTCCACATACCCATTTCTGCCAAGCCTCACTCCTGTCTTCAGCCCCAGGCAAGCATCGATCTCTTCTCTGCCTCTGTAGTTTTGGCTTTTCTAGAAATTTCACATAAATGTGATCATTTCACATGCAGTCTTTTGTGTGTAGATTCTTTCCCTAGTATACTCTTTCTGAGGTTTCATATTGCATGTATCAGAGACACATTCCATTTCTGCCACTGACTAGCATGTGCATGTAAATTATACTTATTGCATATTGATAATTTTATCACATGGTGATATAACCTAAATTATTTTAAATTTTAATTGTGTGTTGTGGAGAAAAATCATGACCAGTAGTCCATATAACCAAGTGCAAAATTATAGCAATTTCATGAAGTACAAGTAGTCATCTATGATGTACTCAAAAATATAATCACATCTTGTTGGTAGAAAAAGATTTAGTTTGTGAAACTTGATTTTATCATCCCCATTTTAAAAGTCTTTCCTTTCAGTTTAAATAATTGTGCATAAAGACACTTTTAAACATTCAATGTACAATTTGGGCCAGACGGTGCAGTGAGCAGAAAATTATCAACTTTAAGGTTGCAAAGAAATATTGTTTGGTGAGTTGAACAAAAATGTTCAGGATTCACTGCAAACACTGCATCTGCCTGAGATTCATCTGGGCAAGACCCATTTGTGCTTTCCCCTTCTGAAATGTCTTAATGATACAAAAGTAGAAGCCTTGTCAGACCAGGGCTGGCTAAAAGCTTCTTGAGTAGAATGGCTGCTTTGGGCTTGAGAATTTATTCTCTTAAGTCACTTTAGCTCCTGAGATCTTATATTTCATTTCTTATAGGGAGAGAACATTCACAAAGGGGTCTGAAGATGAAAATCAAGCACTAGAAACAAAAAACAAAAAACAAAAAAAAAGAAAAAGAAAAGAACTGTTTGGTTTCTACTCCTGGGCCTCTGCAGTGGGTAGGAGGAGGCCGGGTGACATTGGCCCCTGTCCAGCACGGCTCTTCCAGCCTCGGGTCTCCAAGACCTGATGTCTCTGCAGTCAGACAGCTGCAGCGCCTGTGCTGGGGCCCTGGAAACTGTGTTTTGTGGTGTTTTGCCCCCATTCCCTTCTGTCTCTGAGAAATATGAGTAACCCAAAAGGGATGGCACTGGAAGCCTACACCGCCACTGGGTTCCACTCGTCTTTCTCTTTACTGCTCGAGAACAGACCCTTTCATCCTCCAAACACTTTACCGTGAGGCAGACAGTGAAAAGAATGAAATCACCATTGTCCAAAGTGGAACTGAGTTATGGAGAAAATTAATGGACAGGACTGTGCATTATGTAAAACAAAGCCTTCGTTATGTATAAAGTTGAGGATCTACAGTCAAGATTGAAATAAACACGACTCTGATTCTGTTGGGGAAAAAAAAAAAAAAAGCAAACCACCACAAAGAACAACAACAAAACCCAGAGTCTTAGCAAGGTTAACCGAGGTAACAGTCTGCTCATAAGTATGAACATTAGGGGCTTCCTAATGTCAAAGAAGCTTCAAAGGCTTCTTTGATATTCCAGTACTAGTTTAGTTTTTCTTCCACATGCTCTGACTACCTTCTAGTCTATAGTTATTCCTTGTTTATAGCATGTATAAATATTCAACAGTCCAAAGACTACAGTGATACAAAAAAGATATAGTTTAATTATTTCCCCAGGGATTACAATGCACCATGGCTTTCCATCCGTTAACCTGTCAGGTGAATACCACGGCTACTTGATCCATTTTAGATATATTTTTAAAAAAATCAGACCAATCAAATTCAAATTTAACCTTTATATGCACTGTAACCCTCCCTTCTCTGCAGCCAGTCTCACCTATCCTTTGTGTGGGGATGAGGGTGGGGCCCACCTGTCTCGAATCCCCTCTTTCCTCACCATTCACCTGTGTTTTGAAGCGGGCAGGGGAGCTCAGATGTAGGGCTCACTCGGTCTGCTTCTTTCCGTGATACTTCTAGAGACTGTCCTCAGTCGTTGGCATCCCCTGAGAATCAGCAGCTGGCCACAGACACCCTCCTGTGGCAAGATGCCCGGATGACTGAACCCCTCTGGGATGTGTGCTTGGACCTTCAGAGCCTCTTTGTGACAGTCTCCTGACCTGGGGGTCAGCCTGCCTCTGCTCTTGCCCCTCTCTCCTTACTTCCATCTGCATGAATCCCAGCACACCACCTCAGGCTGCCTGGGTGTCTTTGCTCCCTGGCCAGCCTTCCTTGGTCTGGTACCAGCATGCGGATTTGAGCCGGCTACTCTTCAGACCATGAGGGGACCAGCTGTCATCATTAATCCAGGTGCTACATTAACTGGTGTAGTACCCTGCTGTCCTGATTATTCGTACTTTTGGAGTCACCTGATGACTCCCTTCCACCTCGTTACCCTGGAAGTACCTTGATGTTAACCTGAAAGGGGAGAGAGTGTTGTCATATCCAAATTTTGAAGACCTAGCTCAGTACCCGGCAGGAATTTCTTAAATAGCTGACAAATCAGTGAGCAAAAGCACTTATAATGAAGCTAAATCTGGGCTAAGTGTGTAGATAAGTGTCAGCTTGCTTGTCTAGCACGTGTGAGGACCTGCGTTGGATCCCCAGTACTGCAAAAAGAGATAAATAAATAATAAAAATCCAAGCATATCAATGATATTATCAAGAAAAAGTATAAAATGTAATGATTTATTTGACATATATTAACCAGCTTTTCTCCAATTATTTAATAATTTAAAAATTCCAACTGTAAAGTCCTGGGACCCTTCAGTTGAACTGGGCATTATTTCTGTGCTTCTGTGACTGCACATCCATATTTGGGACGCTGTAAGTCTTGGGTTAGTGTGACAGGCACACTTCACTCACACAGTGACCGCAGTTAACCTTGTCAGATGGGAGCAGTCCGAGGCATGGCCGGAGCCCACGGGGGTCTCTGCAGGCCAGAAGAGAGTCCTTTCCACAGGCCGGCCCCCTCCCCAGGTCACCCTGCTTCGCCTTCCTTAAGTCCTGAGCTCAGAGGTTCTGTAGACAGGCTTTCAGGGCAGCCTAGCCCGGGCTTCATTTTTGTTTGTTTCATCTAAGCAAATGCTTATGGAAAATGTATAGTCGTAGAAATTTTACTTTTGACCTGTCATAAAAATTCTTCTTATGGTAGTATTATAGCATAAAAAGAATAGTAAAACTGTACTTCCCATCTTTGTACTTGATACAATTTTTTCTTAAACATTCCTAAACCCCACCTTCGAATCTCCAGATTGTCTTTGTTAATAAAAGAAAGTTACAGGCACCTCTCTTTGTTAAGAAAACATTTTACAAACCGCTCTCAAATACCAATGGATATAAGATGAGAACCTCGAGGACCTCACAGCTGGGTGGCTAAGAGGACCTGGGGTCAGGGCCCCACTCCAGGACTTTCTGCCTTGGGGACCCTTGGCAGGAACAGTGTGGATCTGCTTCTCGATTTCCTCATCAGCAAAGTGAGGAAAACAATAGAATCTACCTGACAGGTAGATTAAATAGAGCCGAGGACTACACTAATTCGTCAGGTAATGACCTAAGAAGGACGATGGAGATTTTACCAGAGGTGTGTGCTGGTGCATTTCAGGCACGCAACATTCAAAGCCACTTGGAACATAAGCACCACTTTCAATTTTATTTCCCTGGCTGTCTCTAATTATAAACTGGAAGCATCAAGAATACCTTGCTACTGCCAGGTATAAGCACTCCCTCTGCTCAGTCCCACGATTGTGACCCCTGAAAATGCTTGAGGGCTGTCCCCTGGGTCTGTTTCATAGTGGGTTTCCTAGAGGTCAGTCTCCTCCCAGGACAGCCTGGACATGAGCAAGCACTTTTCAGTTGCAGACGCACTATGAGCTTTATTAAAACTCTGAAAAGTTGTCAGGAAAGGGATTATTGTCCCCATTTTGCAGATAAGGAAAATGAGCCTCGGAGAGGTTAACTGAGGTGTGCCGTGTCTCTGGGTAGTTAATAACAGTTAGGATTAGAACTCTGTCCCCTGGTTTTCAACCCCATGTTTTATCTGCTGTGTGCTTTCGGAGAGCCCGAAAGGTTATCACAGCAAAAAGCAAGTTAATTCAGCTGCAGACTGATTAACCTAAAGGGGAATCCAATCAATGGTGGCAGAGAGCCAGGAGAAGCACTTTTCTTTCCACACCGATGTTTTTACCAGGACAGCACAATCTCTCTCATCTGAACCAGAATCAGAATTCCAAATATCAGAACAGGCTAAATCACTCTTTCCTTTCTGTAGCTACATCTGGTCTTGTGGGAGTGGTTATATATGTTGCTAAAATTTCCAGCTTGCAGCCTGGAGTCCCTCTCTCTATTATACTGATTTTTGAGGTGGTCACTCCGACACCTTTCTGGGTTTGTAATTCTGGATTATGAATCTAAGAAAAGGGTAAATATTCCCGTGATTCAAAATGAACATGCTAAGGCAAACTGGGAGGAGCTTACAATTTCTGTAGGTCGATTACCATTCTAGAGGGTTCTTGCGCAGCCAGACTGCCCCTTGGAGTGGACAGTGTCTCGTGCTCGGGAGGTGACATTTTAAGTGTGGCCCCACTAACCTGAACCAAGAACTCGTTCCTCTTAATCCAGGGGAAATCAAGAGATTGGTAAAGCCAGAGAGGTGAGATTTTACAGTTATCATAGGAATATGAAGCATGCATGTGTCTTTCATTTTGATACTGAATAAATGGTCATAATTTAAAGCCATCTATCTATTGCAATTTCGTTTTGTTTTTCCATGATTTCCTTTTAGATTTTTTTCATATGTAATTTTTCATTGTGCAGAGAACAAGATGAGTGTTCATTCTGTATTAATTGGAATACACATGCTGCTTTGAGCAAGAATATTTATATATTCCATTTAAATAATAAGTTTTCTCATTGTATCTGAAAATAGCACCACCTCACTTTTCTATATTTTTAAAGCACTTTACGGTCTGTATTTTCATATTCACTATCATTTGATTTTCACAACAGCCTATGAGGTAGAACTTTTAACATTATCATTTGCCATTGTGAATCCATACATTTATGACAATATGACTTTTTACTTTGAGGGGAATTTTATTTCAATTTGATTATTATGGGTAAAAACTCAAATACTTTTTTTATTCCTGATATCCTAACTTCAGATGGCTTTCCAAAATTTTTTATATTAAACTTTATACAAATTTGCCCTGTTTTTAAGAGCAATTAGACAATGAGTATTAATTACAATTTTATTTAAGGGAAAAATTTGGGCAAGTTCATATTTTTATCAGTTTCCTGAATTATAACCCATTTTTCACTAGAAGGGATTATGCCTTATTTTTTTCAGATTAAGCAAAGCAAGTTTGGGTTCTGTTTAATTCAGAAATTTAACTATTTAACAACTTCTGTCTTCTTGTTTTTCATACTGATTTTAGGTAAGTACCATCAGAAAACAAGAATAACTCCACAATCTCCAACCTGTCTCTTTAAGATGTACAACAAGGGCTGGGAGCAAAGAATCTGCAATATTCTTTATAATTTCATGGGGTCTTCTGAGGAAATGTGCCAATTTTATGGAGACTCGTAGGGAAAAATTTTGATTTCATGTGGATTCGAGTGAAAAGGTAAATTTCATGGGATTTCTAAAAATGGCTGGATTTCTCAGGATCCATGAAATCTGTGACAGCCATGGAGAAAATGGACTGCTCATGTCATGGAGTAAATTTCAGTGCAGTTTGGCCAAACTTCACTTCTTACACACCCACTATGACGCACACTGCACATCTTGAGTCTTTTTTGACTATTTGCTCTCTTACTGATATCTGTGAGTATGAAGGATGGTGTTTTGTGAACAGGAAAATGTGGTTGCTTAGGACGTTTGTGGTGTAATCACCACAAGTGTGAGACTCATCTGGTCCCTGACGTTGGTGTGATCCTGGTTGGTGGGTCCTGGTCAATGATCCCTGGGGTTGCGGGTCCTCGTGAGGAAGTGGAGGGATGCTGTCAGCCCCAGATCCGCCATCTTCAGAGGCTCGCCGATCGATAGGTTTCAAGGAGCCTTCAGATGCAGTTCTTCCAAGCTGTCTGGCTCTCAGGCATCTTCAACAGAGTCCCCTGGGGGAAGTGATAAAAATTCAAACTCCTTGGCCTCACCCCAGACCAGCTGACCCAGGTTGTCAGGTGGTAGAACTTGACACTCTGCCTTTGTAATTTTACTGCCTGGGTTATTCTAGTCCTGTTGCTCAATCCAGTTTGAGAACCACTCTTCAAGTACATTTTTGTTCCCAAATGAAAATACTATGTCGTCTCCCATGGTTTCTAAATCTTCTCTATGGAAGACCCCCTCCATACAGAGCAGGTGAGGTACCATTAGCTGGTCCTGTGGCTGGAACCAGGGCTGGGTCCTAAGGAAGGCAGCTGGGTAAGAAAAGATTTCTAAGCCAAATGTGGAGTGCTGCCATGGAAGCTGTGTTTACAATAGCTACAGTGGCTAAATAATATGAACGTGCTCCTGGTGACAAGCAGTGCTTTCTTGGTGCAATTTGTCCCCCTAAAATAGTGAACAACACTTAACAAAGTTCCAGAGAAAACAAAAGAAAAAAATTTATATCAATGCACATAATACTTGCATTTATGCACCATTCCCTGTATATTAGAAACAGTGAATAGCACTCTGTCTTAATATGTAAAACATGTTAGATTCTAATGCAGACAATTAAGAGGTTTCTTATTGTTTGTCCAAAGGAATGTTAGGAAGTGATGTGGATGCAAGAATAATATTCTTTATTCCGGTAGTGCAGGTACTGTAAGATTTCCAGGATCTCTGGACCCTGTCCACTAAATCCTCATACCAAGTCCTCCTCATATTATCAACAGAAACTTTCCAAAATTTCCAAAGTGCCTTCTGAGGTGGTACTTACTGCTCCTTTGAGAAGCATTTTCATCGGCTTTCTGAGCCTCACCATCTGCAGACCTTTTAAAGGAGGAATGTGCACAGATAGTTGTGCCACAAGTCTTTCCATGTTGTCTCCGTTCCCTTCAAAGTGAAGTCGCACCATGTAGTTTAGCATGTGGAAACCATCAGCCTGGTCACTTTGCTTCCTCTGGTTGCGTCGCCCACAGCTCCAGGCATATTGGTCTGTTTAAACCCCAGATTGCTTTATGCCTCTGTGTCTTCAGAGGAGCATTTTGCTTTTCCTAAAATGTGATATTTCTCTTTTGTCACTGTGCTCACTCAAAGCTGAAGTGTCACATTTTTGGTGAGGCCTCTTGGGCACTGTGATTATGTTCTATCTCCTCTGTATTCTTATAGCAGTAAACTGTGTCTTCACTGCAAAGTAGTCATTGGTTTATTTTACATCCGAGAGTGGTAACTTTGGCATTTTTCTATAAACTGTTTACGTTTCTCACGATGTCTATACAGTCTTCAAGATACATGCCTACACAGCTTTCTAGCTTCACAGTTGACGATTGTTGCTGGACCCTCAGCATTCCAGCTGTGTCTAAAACTTGTCTTGCAATTCCCAGAAATAACACACCTGCAGCCTCTCTCTTGAGCATGCTCAAAAGCCACCTCCCCTTCTCATCATTGACAGGACTCCTGTCCCTTCTACAAGAGTCAGCTCTGTTGTTATCAACTTCTTGGAGAATCTATTAGGGATCGAATGTAATGCTTGAGAAGTGATGGAGGCTTGGTCTTCATTTAGCTGGAGCTAGTAATCCAGTTATAAATCTTCCCTCTCTCCCAAGGCCGGATTAAGAGCCTTGCCTCTGCCAAATCTCTATCACAACACTTATCCCACTATGTTGCATTACGAGCTGCAATGAGCCCTCTCTGTTTCTGTGTGTTCAGCACCTGGCATAGCACAGGACTCACAGTAGGCAATTAAATAGTAAGTGAGACCTGGAGAGCTCACAATTGCTAAGACAGCCCATACAATATTCATTAGAAAGTCCTGAGGAGCAGGCTCAAGCACAGTTCCACTATGCCTTGTGTTCTGATCATTATCATGAACTGTATTTTGAAACAGGTCCTCCTGGAGTTTTCTAGATATTTTTTCTTTTCGTCGTCATTTCTTATGAGTTTTCCTCTTGGCTGTGACTTGCCACCCGTGGCTCATCTAATCCCTACAAAAGACAGGCCAGGGGAAGGAGGTTAACATCTGTAAAAAACACCTTGTTTGGTTGGTTCTTGGGTGCAAGTGATAGGCATCAGCAATAGGTCTTCCCATCTCCTGCCCAGTTAGACAGCAGAAGGGGCTGCCGCATCTCCAAATTTCCTGCTGTCCAGTTAACTCACCCTGATGAGGAAAACAAGATAGAAGGCCTGGACCTTCACCCTGTGTCTGTACCTTTCAGGGAACACTAGGTTTTCTAGCTAGACAATATCTAATTTTATTTTTCTGTATATAAGTATACTTCTGATCGATATTAAATAAATGTACGAAAAAATTGTCTTCAGGTACATAATTTTCACTTTCAAAGCACTAGACTAATTTTTATAACCTTATGTCTCTTCTCCAAATGAGACAAACTGAACAATAGAATTTCTCATATTCTGCTCATTTGAAATGAAATGAAAAAAAATGAGGGTCTTTTTAGCATAGTAAGTGTTACTGGAAAGATGTATAAAGCTTTTGTCTTGGACATAATGATAACTTTCAGAAAACAAAGCACTTTCTGCATAGAAATGTACCGAATGTATATGCTATGGTTTGTGGGTCTAGATGGCCCCCGAAAGCCTCACGTGGTCATAAGTGGCACTGGATCTAGAGTGTATGATTGCTAAATTAGTCCACTGATTGGTTTGGTGTAGTTCTGCTGGGATCAAGGATGTGACACTAGGATTAAGGATATTAGGATTAAGGGTGGGAGTGCTACCCACCCTAAAACCAGGTAGCCTGGATAAAATATAAGGGACAGAAAGATGCTTGTTTTTCTCTCTCTTGCTCCCTTGCTTACCTTGCTACCTCTGCCTGTCTGCCCTGCCACCCTGTCTTGGATCCACCTGATTGCGGACTGAAACCTCTACGAACTGTAAGCCAAATAAACCTTTCCCCTTTAACTTTGGGTGTCGGGTATTTTGTCTCAACAATGAGAGAAAAGTAACTAAGACAGTGTATTTTAAAATATTGTCTAAATTTTTATTTAAAATACAAAAGGGCAGTAAAACCAACAGCCCATTGTAAGCTTCAAGATATTTTGAAAACAATGATTGAAAATGATTTGAAAACAATTTCATCAAATTTCCTTCCAGCTGATGTTTTTGTTTTTGTTCTTGAATCATAAAATCATAAGTATAGTACACTCCTTTTATAGTATACAGGAAGAGAGGAGAATGCTTGGATAAGGGACTCATGGGTCTGGGACACAAGTTCCTTGAGAAGCCAGCATAATTTTGAGTCTTGGGCCCATCTCCCAGGCACAGATCAGAGCTCAAAGGGTTGGAGCAATCGACCTTGCATCCCAGCTTGATTCTGTCCTTGAGATGTTCCTGGGCAGAGAACCTCCAATTCTCTGAGACCCAGTTTCCTCATCTGTTAAAAAATGGGAAATTTTCTTTACAGGGTTATTGTTATGTAGATATGAAAAAATACACTGTGTGAAAAAGTAATTGAATGAGCTGTAGGATACTGTACAATTGAAAAATATTATAATTAGTCTTCATTTCTTTGTTTTGTTTTGTTTTTTTTTTTTGGTACCGGGAATTGAACTCAGGGCCTCATGCTTGCAAGGCAAACACTCTAAGCACTGAGCTAAATCCCCAGCCCCTAGTCTTCATTTCTTAATGTAACCTCTACTCTTAACTTTGTCCTTTATGAAGAAGGAAATTGTACAGTGCACTTGATATATAGAAATACACTAAGCATTTTAGAAAGCTTTCAGGATGCATTGGTATTTGTCCTGCTGGATTCCTTCTTAGGACACTCTGTGATTTCATTGAACATTTGGGTTCTTGTACAGCAAATGACTTTTCACAAACCAAGCCCTTATATTTCAATAGTTACCAATGTGGGAAAAGAAATAGTCTAATATAGATTTTTAAAATGAGTTTCTTTAAAAACAGAGGTTAAAATCATTTTAGTGTCTTTGGCCTTATTTTAAATGTATGAAACACAACCAAAAGCTAAAACATGTTACAAATACTTAGCTCTATTTCCCTTCCTGAGGGGCCATTGTTTGATTTTAAGAAAATATTTATTTCATACAGTTCCAGTTTGTTGCTGTTGTTTTTTGTCTTCCTCATATAATTGCATATGTTTTAGTTTTTCCTCTTTGAATGGTAGTTTCTGTTTTTTGCTAGCTCCTGATGCAGATTTTACTCCTGAATGTTGGGAATATCAAACTTGACAATCAAAGGGGCTCGTTTAGGGGCTCCCACTCCTGAGACATGAGCAGGACACAGGGCTAAATTTCGGGTTCCAATTCCTGCCCCTCAAATGGTAGCAGGCTGAAGCCACGCTTAGCCTTCATCCAAGATTCATGATAATCCTGGGACTGACTGGGCTCTACACTGCATTAGATATGTGAAGATCCAAGCTGCTCTCTACATAACTCAGGGCAGAATAGGGATTGCTTTGTAGGCACCCTGGCTGTTTTAAAGTTTTCTTTTAACCCAGCGACTTTGAAATTTCTCAGTATTTTTGTGTGTGTGTTGGAGTGAAAAGCGAGTCAGACAGAGGAGAGGTGACGTTCCCTGGGGGCAAATCGTGTTTTCCGCTCCTCTTTATACCAAAGTTTTTCTTGCGTTTTATTTTAGATCTCCTCCTACAAGCTAAAGATGTGAATGGTTCTTCTTTTCTTGCCAAATTTGAGGGACGGGCCCTGCAAGGACATGCACCGTCCACCAGATCTTAAATGCTTTACCCTGTGCATAGAGAGTGAATACAGGGTTTTCTTCAGGTCCTTATGATAAGATTTGACAGTTAGCCTTTTTCATTAGAATTCCTGGATCCCCAAGTCCCGGATTCTGGAGAAATATAATGATAGGGGCTGGGGATTTAGCCCAGTGGTTAGAGTGTTTCCCTTGCGAGCACAAGGCCCTGAGTTTGATCCCCAGCACCAAAAGAAAGAAAGAAAGAAAGAAAGAAAGAAAGAAAGAAAGAAAGAAAGAAAGATAAAATGATATTTTTATAGTGGTAGTCTTTATCAAAAATTAGCTGGAAACACTTTTTTTCCCTGTGAACAGAGAGGAAAATGATAAAGAAGGAAGCAGACTTCCACATCCTGAGACAATCCGGGCACTTTACTAAATAATTTATTGCATTCTCACAGAGCCCTAAGGACCTGGTCTGAGAAAGGCAATGTGAGGTGAGCAGGCACAGGAAGGGAGGGCGCACACTGGAAATCACATGGCTAACACACAGTACATTCCAAATTTCGAATCAGTTTTGTCTAATTCCAAAGTCCATGATTTCCCCCTATGTCCTAATGTTTCATAGAATGGAAAGAAATTGAGGTGCTTGACCTAGCCAGGGAACAGCGGAGATTTATGTTCCAGTTCTCTGGTTTCTGAACAATTTTTCCTTGAAATGGTGATAACACCACCATATTGCATTTCAGTGTTGTTAAATACACTGGATACTGGTAGATTTTAACTAGGACTGGTACAAAACTTAGCATCTCCACCTCATGCCTACTGAGAGTCCTTCTGAAACCTCTGTGTACAATCCCACTCACCCTCCTGCATTGCTCTCGGTTCATGTTTCCTCCTTCAGACACCTGCTTCCTTACCTCACTGACTTGGCAGTGCTGTGAGACGAAGGTAGAAAGTGTTAAGAGAAAGAGAAGGAATAATGCATCAGTTAGGACCTACCTTCTGGCTTCCAAGTGATAAAGGAAGTAATTGAGTCACATGATACTATTATACATTCTAAACAAAAATCCCTATGAAGTAGATCTGAAATAAAAAAGAAATCACATTCTACACATGCCTCAATTCTAATTCTTGGCCTACAGTTTGCTTCAATAAGGTGCATTTTAATCCTTTATTGGCCACTGAAAACAAAGTTAGCTATTATCTGGTTGGAAGCAATGGTAAGTACGTATGCGGGGGAGAGCTGTTATCTGTGTGTTTATGTATTGATTTGGTCATGCTAACTTGATATTATAATAGCAGTCTGTGCAGGGATCCTGAAAAGCTCTAAAGAAATTGAGGCATGAACATACATCCTGAGATTCTGCACTGTCAGCTGTGTCTGAGGCATCTCTAAAAATGTTCCCTTGCTTCTCTATTTGATTTTAAGCTCAGCAAGGGCCCAGAATCCTTTATTCATGGAATTTGCTGGTTGTGAGGCTTTTGCTTTGTGTCAGGCTCTGCTTTAGGCATTGAGGGTGATAGCAATAAACAAATCAGAGATTTAAATATTATTTATGTATGTGTATGTGTGTGTGTGCGATAAATGTTCATGTGTGTAGTGGGAGGAAAACATATAATAAACAAATACATGTGAAATGCATCAGGTAGCATAAATAAATATCAGTGATGGTTGGTGTCACTAAAAGAAAAAAGGTCAGGTTATGGACATAGAAAGTGGTCGAGGGGGGTGCTGGTAGTTCCTATGATGTATGATCAGAAAATACAGTGAATATTTAATTTTTTTACAAAAAGCTTTATTACAGTAAAAGACACAGTCCTATTAATCCCTCTAGAACACCCCTCCAGCACACACACATACCACAAACACACTTGTCCCATCATTCTTGTCATTTTTCTGAAGCAGCTCTGGAAGTTCACTTTTGTAAGTGTCTTTAATTGCACTGTTGTAGCTGCTTTCACGTCCTGAATAGATTCAAAACATTGACCTTTCATGGTCATTTTAACTTTGGGGAAGACCCAGAAGTCATATGGTGCTAGATCTGTTGAATAAGATGGATGAGGACACACTGTGGTTTTTATTTATTTATTTTTGACAGAAGTTGGTCTAAACATTTTGAATCAAATTAGGATATTAGGGCAGCAATGAAAAGTCAAAGCTGCTTTAGAAAGTGGGGAGAATTCTAGGGTGAGTGTGTTCAAAGTGATGGGGAAGAAGGGATTCATGGCAATGTATCTTTTACTGTAATAATTTATTTTTACTTTTAATTTAAGTAATCATTGTATGTTTGCATTACTCCTTGTTTTGTGTATTATATAGTGAAAGAAGCAAACCTTAGTAGGTTATTCTGTGAGTAGAGCATGAACTCTCTGGGGGAATGAGCTCTGCAGCTGTCTGGGTAAGAACATCCCAACAGAAAGAACCATAGAGCCCAGGGCTCCAAGGCAAGAGCATGCCTGTCATTTCTGAGAAAGAACAAGGAGGCTGTTGTGGCTTGAAGGAGGGGCAAGGTGACTGACAGGGCAAGTGTCAAGGGATTAGTTTGTGTGGGGGCCCTTGTTAATGGTTTGCATCTTCAACACTCCCCTACCTAGCTCACATGCTAAAGGCTTGGTCGCCAGCCTGTGGTTCTTTTGGGAGGTTTTGGGATCAGCAGGCAGCAGAGCCTAGCAGATGAAAGTGATGTCATTCGGGTGAGCTCTTCATGGGGCTGTTGAGACCCTGGGCCCTTTCTCTGTCTCTGTTGAATAAGATGGATGAATAAGAGGAGTGGGACAATCATCCACTCTGCCACGTGCTTCTGCCAGGGGCCTCACCACAGGTCTAAATGCCATGAATCTAGTGAACCATGAACTGAACCCTCTGAAACCATGAGCCAAAATTAACCCTTCCTCCTTAGAAACTGATTTGTCTCGGGTATTTGCAATAGCAGTGGAAAGCTGACTAACACACCTTCTAGATCAGGACACAGATTAGATTCTCCTGGAATGAAATGAGAAACATTAGTTTGAGAAAGAGGGCATGCTCTGGCTGCTGTGATCAGACAGACTAGAGGGGCAAGCACGGAACTTGGCTTCATTAATTGCTGTTGAATAGACTTAAAAGTTTTGTCTGTAGGGCTGAGTGAGATAATGCATCTAAAGAGTTATCAAAGGAGTTCACACAGCCTAGGATCCTAGAATGGGAGCATGTTCAGTACATGAGCTTGGGAGCCTGCAACATAAAGTGGTTGAGATATGAACTTGGGCATGGACTTTCCAGGCTCTGTCCATCTCACATTGTGTGCTTTTGGAAATTTACTTAACTCCTTCCTCCCTTGAATTACTCATCTGTAAAGTCTGGATAACAATTTTGTCTGCATCATAAAATCTCGATGAGGATTAAAATTAGTTTCTGTAAAATACTGAAGATACCACCTTCTGTACCATGAGCATACAGTAAAGATTTCCAAAATCACCATGTAGCCTTTACACTTTACAAAATGCTTTCACATGCTGCATCTCACAAGAGCCTTATGAAGTAAATTATGTGTCATTATTTCCATTCTGAAAATGGGGAACTGAGGAACAGAAAAGGGAGGCCCCTTGCCCAAGATCACTTAGCCAAAACTCAGTGGCAATGATATTGACCCAGATCTTCCAACATCAGATATCTATTATGTTCTGTTGCATTTGAATATTTATCTGTGTCTAACAAGAGCTCAAGACCAAGCCTCCTACATCTAAGCTGCTTATACTTTCTACTTTATTAACGCTTTTAATGCCATTTATATCCAATGAGTGTGTATGTTAATAAGTGAAAAAAATAAAATGAGAAAGGAGAACCTTTTAGAAAGAAGACAGTAACTTTAGGTTGCTAGAACATAAAGCATGGCTTTAGGAGACAGGATACCAATCAGTTGTTGACACATTGTATAATTCTGAGAAAATTGCCTAACATCTTGAATCTTTGGTTTCTTCATCTGCTAAATGAAATCTCAGTATATTCTCATATCTGCTGGCTAGGTTTTTAAAACTATATGCCAAGATAAAGATGGAAACACTTAGGAAAATTCTACATATACCACATGTGTTGCTACTATTAAACTTCTCTAAGAAAATTCAGATCTAGACACCTCTAAAATACCTTCTGGGGTTGGTTAGTAAGCATTTGCTCAAAAACTTGAATTCTTTTCACTTTTCTGGGGGAAGGGTGAGTGTGAATTAAAAACTTTTTTCTAGTGGCTGAAATTCATGGGAATTTTCCTGACTAGATTAGAGAAAGTTGTCTAAAGCCACCTTCTTCTTGGCTTTTCATGGAGAACAAATCACCTGGTATCTTGGTTTGTTCCAGCTACTGTAACAATGTCCCATATACTGGCTGGCTAATACACAAGGGAAACTCATCTCTTGCTGTTCTGGAGCTGACATCTAAGACAAGGCACCAGCAGATTTGGTGTCTGGTAACAGCTCCCTTCCTGAGTCTTAGACCACAATTGCTGTGTCCTCACATGGTTTAGGGACAGAGTCTCTTTTGGGGCTTTTATAGGAGCACTGATCCCCTTCATGAAAGCTCTGCCCTAATGACTTAATCACCTCCCAAAGGCCCCACCCCCAAGTGCCTCCCACATTGGGGATTAGGTTTCAACATGTGTATTTAGAAGGACACAAATATTGAGATCTTAGCACATGGCTTTTCTAACCACCAGTAGTCATCAGCATGAGAAACATCCAGCAACAACAACAAAAAACTGTTATTGATTTCAATACACATTTACTGAGTATCTGTTATGCATTAGTCATTCTACAAGGGGAGCAAAAAATATTAGACATCATCACTGTCTTTGCTGAGCTTGAGATCTAATGGAAAAGACACAAGCCACTCATGGACCACACATAGTATGACGACAGTAGAAACTTCCACAGAGAACTTTGGGAGAAACCTCCCGGTATGCCTAATTGACTGGTTGGATGACAGGGTTTGATCAAGGGAGTGCATCACAAATAGTGTTTAAGTGGAGCTGTGAAGCATAAGGAATAGTTTTCCAGGAAAATAATTGGGAGGGAGGAAAAGTACTCTAGAAAAGGAGGACTTTTGTATTGTCCCCAGTACACAAGGCGCTCACCATCCCGACAACATCCAAAGGCTAGAGTTGGGTGGATTTGACTGGATGTGGAAGTAAATTTAGAGGACTTTTTCCAGGGGTTGATAGTCAAGGTTTGCTTTAACCAGGGCAGTGATGTGATCAGATTTGATCCATATAAATGTCTTCTAATAGATTGGAGAGTAGAGGAGAATGAAATACCAGTTAGGATGCTATTTTAAGAGGTCCAGTGAAATATGGCTGAAATAGGAACTAAGGCTATGAAAGGGAGACATGGAAACTGAATCTTATAAAAATGAAGTAGGATGTGTGAGAACTCTTGACCAACTGGGTGTGGATGCTGAAGAAAAAGAAAAAAATCTAAGATTATCTCTGCATTTCTAAGTTTCCATTAAAAGAGGTAAATCAGAGAGACAGGGAGGTTTGGCAGTGGGCAAAGGGATTGAAGGTCAGTGTGTTCCTGTAATGGACATGGTAAGTTTAGGGTAGGGAAGGGACAGTCAGATAATACACCATAGATGATTTCAGAGGGTTTAGAACACGGACCAAGGTTTGGGAACTGGCAAGGGGATCCATAAAGCATACTTCTGTTTGTGCCTGAGTGGGACATGGAGGCATGACCACAGGGGCTATATCTGGTCCCTCAGTCCTTCCTCTTTTGTGTTATTCCTCTGCTCTGTTCTTCCACTGTAATTCTTCCACTGTAATTCTTCTACCTTGAAGCCAGCTAACTATGAACTGACTCCCTTAAAACTGCGAGCCAGACTGAACCTCTCCTCCTTTAACTGTAGGTCTCAGGTATTGCGTCACAGCAATAGGAAAGTTGACTAATACCAAGGAGTTGAAGGAAAATGTGCAAGTGATTTGAGTCCCTCTCACACTGAACATGCCTGTTGCATTTGACTCCTAGGAGGTCTTGGGTGACCTTTTTCAGAGGAGTTTCAGTGAGATGGTGAAGCCAAAAACCCAATTTCAGAGACTAGGGATCTAATATACAAAGCCTACAAGTTTGTATCTTTTATTTTTCCCAGATAAATTGTTTTGAATAAAAGCATAATAACTGGAGCCGGGCGTGGTGGCTCACTCCTGTAATCCCAGCACTTGGGAGGCTGAGGCAGGAGGATAGCTACAAGTTTGAGGCCAGCCTGGGCTACATAGTGAGTTCAAGACCAGCCCTGTCTCAAAAAAAAGAAAAAAAGCATAATAACTGGGACTGGGGATTTAGCTCAGTGATTAGAGTGCTTCCCTTGCAAGCACAAGGCCCTGACTTTGATCCCCAGCACCCAAAAAAAAAGCATAATAACTGGTTATTGACTACAGAAGGAGATTTGGGGTAGAGGAGATGTTTGAGCATACTAACCAGTTGAAGAGAAAGAAATACTTAGAGGTTTTAGAAGAGGAGAGACTTAACAGAGAAATGTCTTATGGATATAGGATGGATGCTTGGCTAAATAAGATTGACTTCTTCCAATGTGACTGCCACCCCACAAGGGACTGCCAGAGTATGCAGATGACTCTAGCTCACACTGGGGAGGGCTGTGCTCTGTCTTCTTGCCCCCCTGATGATCTGGGAGAGTGAAACCTAGGGGCACTAACTCTCTCAGAGAAGCACAGCTGTTGGTGCACAAGACATTTGAGTGTTAGCATATTTTATGACCATAACAGGTCAAGTTATGGTTTTGATTTGTGTGAGTTGCTTTGTAAGTTTCTACCTTTTTCTCATCGAATAAGATCTCACCAGGTGGTTGAAGAAAGGTCACAGGTTCCATGAGACTGACCTGGTTAGACAAGCCATCAATATTTTTTGATATTTATCAAAACCAAAGCTGAACTTCCAACCTGGAATGCTGCCCGGCTGCACATCCTATCTGGCTTATGCTTTTTCCGATAGGGAAGCAAGTCGGGATCAGATGGGTGGCAGATCCCCGGCCATATGCATATTTATAATAGCGCAAACTTGCCATCCAGCTGACTAAGCCAAATTAAGCATATAAGAAATGAAAAGTTTAGATGCAAGCTGATGTTTTCAGGATTCCAGGATGTGGCTCTGCCAGATCTGTGTGTTAACATAATGAGGGAGAGCAGCTCGTGTTTCAGGAAGGGGAGCAGCCCTGCTGTCCTGGTGAAAGCATTGATCCCTTTCATGGGACTGAGCTTCAGGGAGGCCCCTTGCCCCTCCCCACCAGCAACTCAACACTCCTCCAACTTACTATAAAAACACATTCATGGTTTAGTAGCCTTTTCTGCAAACCATGGTAATTGCTCTCTGCAGATACACTGTTTGCGAATTCCCTTTAATGTGGCCCTTTGTTCCTTTCTGCTCGTGTCCTCTTTTGCTTTGCTGTCTCTCCCTTCTCAAGTCTCCTCAGTGCCTTAGACACCTCAATAATTATCTTTTCTAACATGTCGCTTTCTAATGAACAAAAACCTAATTTTCCTACATTCTCTTCACAGTTATACTAATGCCATTTATCATGTTGGTGCCATTTCTGTACCTTTCCAAGTCTTTGATATTTTTTCCTGTAATAAGATGTTGGAAACTTGGCCCAAGATTTCAACAGCTGATCATATTATGATTAGTGTCCTTTGCTAATTTTCTCAGCTCTCTGCTTTTATGGAACTTTGTGTGTGAATCTTGTAGATGAGATTGAAGCAGTGGTTTCAAATATCTGCTGTCTCTGAGCTTTGGATCCCTCTGTTGGTCTGTATATTCTTACCTGTGAGCACTATAGGTTCCATGCCATAGCACTGCACATACTTGCTTCTTTAGCTACATTACCATGTTGTAGGGCCAAACTCACATGCGACACACCCCCTAGTCTCATTTATCAGTTGTTAAATGTCCATCAGTTGTTCCGTGTTGCTACAGCTTGGAATGTTCCAAGACTCCTTTGTTAAATGCCTCACCCTCATCTCCGCACGGTGGGAAGATGCTAGAGCCATTACAAAGTGGGCACAGTGGGAGGTTTCAGGTCCTTGGGGGCAGCTTTTGAAGGGGAGGTAGGCTGCTGGTCTGTTCCTCTCTTTCTCTTTGCTTCCTGGCCACTGTGAGGTGAGCACTTAGCTCTGGCACACATTCTCCACCACGACACCCTGCCTGACCACAGGTCTTCAAGCTATGGCACCCAATGACCATGGACTGAAACTTCCAGAACTGTTAGCCAAAATGAGCTTCTCCTCTTTTGAAGTTGATTACCTTGGATACTTTGTCACATTAAGGAATATGTTCATTTGTTTCTTTCTTACCTAGTCATCTCTCTATTTTAGGTCCCAGCCTGAAAAAAAAAAAAAAGAGGAATTCACTTAACAATGTTTGAAGAGAAAGGAAAAATGCCAAAGGTGTTCCAAAATCTATTGTTGAAATCCATTGTACCAGGAGTTTTTAAATGAAATGCCGTGTATTTTAACATGCTCCCCTTTACCCACTGAGTGTAAAGCTTCTGTCTAATATTGCTCCCTCTACCCCTAACTCATGGTCATCAAAGGCAATGCCTAGTAGTGATCTGGCACAGTTAGAGGTCTCAGGGTTCTTCTTTTATCCCTATGTCACATCAAGATTCCCCCGAGTGAAAAATTGAGACTTGGTAAAAGACTAAATATTTTAGTATGTTTTCTGTTGCTTGTAACACAACACCACTGACTACATGAATTATAAAGAAAGCAAGTTTGTTTTTGTACACAATTCTGGTCCAAAATGAAAGGACAACAGCATCTGGCATGTGGCCACCTGATGATGGCCTTGGTGGCAGAGCCCTGAGGTGATAGAGGGGATCAAATGGCAAGAGACAAGGAGAAGGCACAGACCTAGATCAACTGGATTTGTAGCAGACGGGTTCTTAAGAGAGCTCCTTAAGCCATGAACTTACTCATCTGTGAGCAGCATGAGCGATTCACCCATCCCTAAGGGCAGACCCCCGTCATCTCCTGAAGGTCCCAGCTGGACCTGCTTTTTCCTGTCTCCTAGTGGGGATTAACTCTGAACATATACTTCAGCAGGGACAAACACTATTCAGACCAGAGTGTTAAGGAAGCGCCCTGGCCTCTGACAGATTCTCCGTATTTTCTTTGCCTGAACGCAGTGGTCAATCCCTAAGCAGACTTATTTCCTAAGAAAAAGAACACTCATTGCTCGCCCCTCGTAGGAAGCTTTCCACTCACACATTTGGTGAGACCAAGCTCCCTGGGAGACGGCAGCATTTTGCCTTTGTCTCATTTGAGTGAGACAGGGAAGGAAGGAGGTCCAACAAAGGAATATTCTGGGAAGGAAGTCTATTCCCTAATAGTTCCAGTTTATATATAGAGCCCCAAGCACCTCATGAATTTTAAACAGGATTTAATTTGGAAGTATGTACATATTTTATCTTCCAGAGATATGGTGATATCATTATGCAAAAGCCCAAATAAAAGATACTTCTAGGGCAGTAGCTACCGCCATGTTCTAAAGTTGTGTCTTCATGCTGCAGACCGAATGCTCACCAAGGCAAAGAGGGACAACTGGCTGGAGGACTGCAGAGAAAGCAACCTGCATTTTGCCTGGGGTCAGTGAAGGGTGGCTGTGTTAGTGTGCAAGAGAAGAAAGCACTGTAGGAGGTGAGGGAATCCTGTGAGTCCATGGTGGTGGGAGGAGAGGAGGAGATGTGTCCTGTGTTACTCACACCCCTGAGAGGGGCGGAAAGAGACAGAAGGGAACACAGGGCACCATCCAGCAGGGACACCAAGGCATAGCATTTGCACATGGCAGCGCTAAGGCTATGGTTAGTCCACGCCCATGTTGGTGGCGGGGATGAGGGTTGGTGACCAACGGATTGGCCGCAGCCAAACGTGTGAAGGGGAACAAAGAGGTGCGTTCGAGTCCCTGCATATTAGTTCCCTTAATTGGTGCCCAGGGAAGTGATATTGCTTCTGCACAGAAACTTAATCTCATTTGGGCCAATTAAATGAATACTTCTTTGGCCTTTTCTTATATCAACCCTTCTGTTGGATGCTGGAAATACAAAGGAGGAGCACATAGTTCTTGCCTTTGAGTTATGTCATGGAATGTTTTGCTGATGTGACATGGAATGTTTTACTTTACAAGGTGGTGTAAAAGCTCTCATACAAACAGCCTCTGACTGTTTAAAATGACAAATTTATACAAATTGTGAGTGAAGTGCCATGCATTCGATTTCCTGTCCAAATGTCACAGATGGTGATGGTCAAGTCATCAGAGACATGTGACCCCTGAGGCATGCACGCTCTGCTTCTCCTTAAAGAATATGTAACTGCATTCCATGGTGACAGGAGGGAGAAGTAAGGCTGTGAGACTAGATTCTTAGGGCTCTCCCCAAATTAATGTGTCCAAGAAGCATACAAGTTCAAAGGGGTTAGAGATAAAGTAATTAGAATTAGCAGCACCAACAGAGAGTGTCCTTTGTGATACAAATTGATAGAAGGAAAAGTCATAGCAAAGGTGAACGTCTTGGTTTAAATAATACTGAAATGTTTGTGATGCTTTCAAACCTCGGCCCTTACTTCTGTTGCGAGCAAACACTTTTTGGTAGTTTTTCTTTTTCCACAAAGAGAAAGGAACAGACCCAAGGACACTGAGCTCTGTATTTGGAGCCAAGGTTGGAGCTCAGATATTTTTGGCTCCTAATTCTCTGCCCAGTCCATTAGACTATGTCTCCTTTTAGTTCTATTATTTGATTTTCTGCTCTCTGTATGTTTACATACTCAAAGTGATAAAATACATTTTTGTTCTTATGTTACTAATGCAGTAGAGGTATTTTTCAATTTTCCCAAACTACAACACTCTAAACATGGCAAATAACTGCTTTCAACAAAATGTTTTCAAGGCACACCTTCAAATGGGAGTTAAAAATAGGAATGCAAATGCTAATAACCGTATTGATAAAAGAAACTCTGGCTTCAAAAGTGAGAAATTCAATTATGAAAAATGGCAAAAGTATTTGAGGAAAATACTCCAGAGTGTGTGAGTACTAATGGAAAATTTAGTTCCATGGCATTCTTACAAATTAGATATAGCCCCCCACCCCGTAGTTATCTGCATGTCAGCTAAGAAAATGAAAGAACAGTTCTGAGACTGCCCTTTCATGTTGTTAATGACTCTAGAGGTAACATCCTGACATTTAAATTGCTTGGATATTTGTCAACAATGAAAAACAGGCCTACTATGAATTGCCTTACTGGACCCAGCCCAGGGAGCTCCTTAATGTTCAGATGCACATGCCAATGATAAATTTTATCTGTGTGAGTCTCAAAGAAGTTCATGCTTCACCGAGTGTGCATTACGGCCATGTGACAGATGAATGTTTATGTCTTGGACAAAGGCAATATTCTATGCAGGTGCATTATTTTTTATGTGATCTTACTCAAAGGAGCTCATGGCACTCATCAGACTGCCTGTTGTTGATTTTCACAGCACCTCTGTGAGAGAGTGAGTGCAAAAATCATTCTGTTTATTGTGGCCATCAGTAGTTTGAGGTAATGCACTCTTAAGATACCCTGTAAAACTTAACTAAGTAGTTGTGTCCGCTTACATCCCAGTAAGGCCAGGGGTCAAGCCATGAAGAGTCCAGGGCCCTCCAGAGCCAGAGTCCATCACCCGGGAAGGAAAGAGGGGAGGAGGAGAAAGGGCCTTGTCTTATTTCCAAGAGAATGAGCAAAGACTCATGATCATGATCGACTGTATCCAAGTTTAGTAGTGATCGGCCGAGGAATGTGGGCTTTGTTCTCCAGTTGTTAGCTTGGCTCCATCAGTAGACCCTTGAACTTCACCTCGTAGCCTCTGGTGTGCTGCTCCACGGCGTCCTCGCCTGTGTTCACTTCTTCTCAGAGCCCTCATCTCTCTGTCCAGGCCTGTCTGCCTGATTCACTGTAGGGCTGGGGCAGGAATACAGCTGCAGACCTACATGCTTGTATATAAGGACATGAAACAGCAAGCTAGGAGACAAACTTTTGACTATATATATTGCATCTTCCTCCGTTGACAAATGTGCCTTCACAGCCCTTCAAGGCCAGGTTCAAAGGGAATTCCTATAGTAGGCAGAGTTCTAAACGTAGATCCTGGGAGGGGCCGACTCTGTCCTTCTTACTTTCGTTGGTTAAAGTCCTCACCTTCTGTGCCTCAGAGAGTAATCTGGAGGTAGGCTGTGAGTCAGAACTCTGTTATTATAACAGAGTGAGACGGTCAGCATAGAAAGAAAAATCGGTTATTTTGGCTCACTATTTTGGAGCTCCCTGGCCATGATGGCTTGACCCTACTGCTCTAGGTTTGTGGAGAGGAGGCATATTGTGGTGACTGTGTGTAACAGGGCAAACAGTGCAGCTTGTGAAGGAGGAAGCAAAGACCAGGGACAGGGCAGGTCCTGCACCTCTTCAGGGGGCCTCCAGTGACCTAAAGGCTCTCATCAGACTCCACCCAGGGGCTCTCCCGCCTCCCAGCAGCACTGTCCTTCAACATATGGAGCGATGGGGAAACTTCCAGAAGTGATTACATTAAAATGAGCTCTTATGGGGGGGCCTAGTCCAATATACTGGTATTCTTACAAGGGGAGGGTCTCCTTCTAGGGATCTTCCTGAGAGGGTTAAAGGGATCATATCACAGTGATCCACACCTGTGTTGATAACAGCAGAAGTCATAATAGCTACATCTTGGAAACTGCCTGTATGTCCATCAGCAGATGAGTGGATACAGAAAATGCGATGTTTACACACAATGGAGCACTATTGTGCCCTCAGAAAGGATAAACTTGAGCCATTTGTAGGAGGATAGGTGCACCTTGAGACCACAGTGTTAAGTGAAATAAATCAGACACACAAGTTTAAATATGGCAGAGTTTCTCTTTTGTGAAAAACCCAAAGCATAAATAATTAAATCACAAAATAAATTTAGATAATAAAAAACAGAAAGATAGATCTTTTCCAAGTGGGAAAGGGACCAAGAGATGGAGGGAGGAAGGAGGGAGGGGAGTAGAAAGGGATTAAGAAAAGAACTAAGATGTATTAAGTGCATGTACCAACTCCACACGAGCATTGTAATTATTCTGTACTGCAAACATGTGCTAATAAAATAAAAATAAAAATTTGAAAGAAAAAGAAAGAATCTGGCCACAGACATGTACAGTAGAAGACCAGGTAAAGCCTCAGGGAAAATCCAGGGAGAAAGGCCTCAAAAGATGCTTGCTGATACCTGTGGACTCTAGAATTGTGAGAAAAGTAAATCTTTGTTATTTGGGCTGCCCAGTGTGATCCTTTGCTATGGCAGCCCTGACAGGTGGATGCAGCCCCCAACCCCTGGCCTAATTTAAAATACCTGTAAGTAGGATGAGTTAGCGTGGATCCCTTTATTTTGTATAACACAGCTTACTTTAAAATAAGGACATGATTTTGGATTCCCTTCCAAGACCCAAAGTAATCACATGAGTCATTCAAGGCTCCAAGCTGCTGGTCAGAGGAGAAGTCCTGAGATGGGAAGCTCAGGACTCCATGAATTTTCTCTGGTTTGAAAGCAGAGGGGTGTGAGGAGGTGGCTTTCAGGAGCTGCGATAATGTCCCCTGGGGGGTGGGCGGTCAGAGGTGCTGCAGGCTTCACCTCACAGCTACGGTGCTCTGTGTTCAACCAGCAACCTCCTGAGCTTGAGGCAGAACCTCCCCAGTCCTCCACGAAGGTCTAACAGGCCAACCCTTGACCCTGGCCTTGGAAAACCCTGTGCAGAGGAGCCCTTCAAGCCCATCTGGACTCCTGATCCAGAGAACTGCAAGCCAATAGCCAAGACATGCTGTTTTAGGTTGCTATGTTAGTGGCCGTTTGTTATGCAGTGATGGCAATGACCACAACATCTTAGAGCTCAGCTTAGACCGAAGGATTGGAACAGAGGAAAGGTGAGGCTCTAATTCCACATTTCCTACCCCAGCCGCATCCCTGGACCACTTGAGCACAGCTGTTCCTCGCCATCCTTTTGATCTAGATGTGTGCACAGTTTCTGGGGA
Source organism: Hystrix cristata (assembly GCA_004026905.1). Taxonomy (NCBI): domain Eukaryota; kingdom Metazoa; phylum Chordata; class Mammalia; order Rodentia; family Hystricidae; genus Hystrix; species Hystrix cristata. The sequence goes on from PVJO010003019.1 coordinate 81,405, forward strand.
TCGCGTTCAGGAGGGCAGATTCAGAGATCTTGAATGCAGACCCTGAGCTGTCCAGGAAGACACTCCAGGGCTCTCAGGACCTGGAGCACGGGCTGGATTCAGAGTGAAAAGCACCAGTGGCCACCTCCCTGCAGTATCGGGCTCTTGGTGGGCTTGAGTGTGGAGGATCGAAAGGAGGCCACGGTCAGAGGAAGGCCGAGTGGGGGTTTCTAAGAGCAGAAGCTTGGATACTGGCAGCGGGTTTCATGGTTGACTCATAGTGCTTTGACTTCAAATCCACCACAGTTCCTACACAAAATAGGTTAAGAAATTGCATTGTTATGGGAAATTAAGATTGTATTCCTTTTAAATCAGAGGAATAATATAATAAAAGTGGAATCTGAGTTCTCTGTACTATGAAGTTTGGTATAAGCTGGCTGTGAGGGCAGGAGATTGAGTGAAGCATTAGCAGATGGGAAAGCATTCAAACCATCCTAACACAGTGAGAAGGATGCAGATGCAGGTTGAATAATGAGATGTGAAAAAGAGTAACAGTGAAAATATTTTTAATACTGCTGAATTTGAAATCACAATAGTCTATTTATGTGAAAATATTTTGTAGACAGTTAAAAATGACCAGAAACAAAGATTCAAGAAAAGACTAGTGTGGATAGAAAGAGGCACTCTGTCATATTTAGTCTTATGAAGATGGCTGCAAGTGTAAGACTAAAAATTTTCAGTGGGGAATGCAGAGAATTATGGTATGCCAGGAACTGAATAAAGAAAACTGGGGGCCTAAGAAAAGCGGAGAGCAGGATGCTCACAGCGAAAGGTTTTTCCAGATGGTCTCTGCCAGGAGGAGCCAAGGAAGGGTAAGGAGGAGCCTGTAAGAGAAGTCAGATGGGCAGGAACCAGACCGTCCTCTCTTGCTTCCATCATCTGCTCCTCTTGAACATCTAGTCCTCTCTGTGGTCTTCTGACACGGGCTCATGACCTTGTTCAGATCTGGATTTTGCTCCCTCACAAGCGGGTCCTAGGCCCACAGTTTTTCATCTTTCTTTACCTCCAGTTCTACCTATTGCAGTTGATTGGGTTAGAAAGTTCAGGACCTTTGTCTGCCATGCTGCGAGGTCCTCAAGGTGAAACACAGCAACCAGGAGACTAGACGTTAGGAACACCAGCTAGAGATTGATGAGGTAGTCTGCACTGGCCTTGGAGAGACCCTTGCCAGAAAAATTAAAAGAAAACCTATCGATAAAACAATAACCTTAGTTCTATCACTTGCTATTACTAATTTTCTAAGCAATTTGAAGGATGCCCAATATGAAGACTAATGTGATAGCAATAAAGAGCCAGATTTCAAGGAATTTTGTCATCACATTTCCTATTTTTGCTGCTCAGAATGTCAGAAATGACCCAAATTCCATTCATCTCACAAGGCAGGAAATAAAAATACCACATGAACACTTGGCTGAAGATGCTGTGTAAATTATGAATATCCCTCTAATCAGAGTCTTCATCATCCAGCCCACACATACTGACTGAGCGCTCACCCTGTGTAAGGCATACCCTGTGTGGGGTTTCCAGTGGTAACAAGAACATAAAACTCCTGTTCTAAAACAGTTTGTATTTCAGGCTGGGGCTGTAGTTCAGGGGCAGAAAGCTTGACTAGTATGCATAAGACCCTGGGTTCAATCATAGCCCTGCAGAACACACACACACACACACACACACACACACACACACACACACACACAGAGCCTACATTTTAGGAATGTGGGACAGACAAAATGAAATATGAAAACAGATAAAAATGCTTTCAAATACAAAAGTCACCTCTCATAATTGTCAATGTAAATTGCTATTTCATATGTTCTCTGGATTTATTCTAATGGAATAGAATTTTCCAATCCTCACTACACCAAAGCTTTTCCATTATTTTGAACTGGGGCTGAAACTGATCCTTGTTAGATTTTATTTATTTGCTTCCCAGCGACCATACAATCCCTACTCTGTCTTTGATTTAGGCAGTGACCAAATCAGAGGCTTAGGGATTATTCTAGACTCCTCTCTCAGCACAGAAATCTTTCAGTCCCTATATCTTGTCATTTTTACCCCTTTGATGTATTTAGAACTCTTTTTATCTATGCCAGTTCCATGGCTACTTAGCTAAAAGGCATTGTTTATTGTTTTGGGTTAATTTAAATAGTCTACCAACAAGTCTCTCTGCCTCCTACCTTGAGGGAGCCTTTTCAATTTAGCCCTTGCCTAGAATGACCCCAAAGCTCAAATATGACCACGTGGTGTCCTCAGTTAGTATCTTTCAAAGGCTTCTCTCATCAACTGATATAAAAACACTCCCGTGAAGTTTGCCCAGAATGTTGTGTGCTGGTGTCCATTCCACTCACCAGGCTCAGTTCCACCACGCTCCCTCCCCAGCTCTGGTCGGATGTGCTTGTGTACTAAGGGTTGAGGAAGGAAAGAGACTTTGGGGACCCTTTGGACTTGGTTTCAAGCCAGGCTCTGGTATGTCACAAGTGTGTAGGTTACTCAAACTTTGCCTGGGCTGTATTTTTGTCTTCTCTAAGATGAATACAGTATTACCCACTTCATTAGGTTGTTAGAAAGATCAAATAAGATAATGCATGTTAACTTAATAGTTAAGAGCTTTGCATATTACCTTCTAACACAGTAAATTTCTGAATGATAGCTATTATTGTAATTACCCACTGACTGTTTAGAATACCGTTTCTTCAATGTTTACTTAGGTGTTCACAAAACAGGCTTTAATTCTTTCTTCAGTCTTCAGAACGGACTTACTTTTCCATATACTTACAGGAATTAAATTCCTTTGAGCTTGTTAGAACTGGATTTGCTCTTAATTGTTCCAGTAAATTCTATCTGGGTAACTACTGGCAAATCACATTTTCTTAGATTCTCAGTCTCTTCATTCGTGCAATGAGGATAGAATTTTCTGTCTCACAAGTTTCTTTTATTAACTTAGTTTTTAAAGGACAAATAAATACAGCCTTTCTATTCCAATATATAAAGATACTCTCATTTCTACACTTTTAAATTTCTTTTGCATTCTCATATTACAAATATTAATAGAAAGGCACCATACTAGTCTGATTTTCATTACTACGACAAGATACCTGAGGTGCTCTAGACAGGCTGACTTTATAAGAAAAGAGGTTAATATTTGGCAGACCCAGTAGTGAGAGCACTGTGTGAGGAGCATCCCACTGGCAGACAGGAAGCAAGAGGGAGATGGGCCCACATTGTTCAGGGATAAAAGAGCTTATTTTAAGGGACACTGGCCTGTGTTGAAAAAGACCCATGGTCCCAAGCAGAGAAATTTTAAATAGGCACCTTAAATATTATTACATGGCTTCTTTTGCTTAACAGGGTGATTTCCTGTGAAATAAGTTATATAATAATTTTCTGAGATGCTTATTTTAAATTTGTCAAAAAGCCAAACATTATAAATTTTCTGTCTAAAAAGTAACTGGAAGAAACAGGAAGAATAACAAAGCAGAAGGAAGATGGTCTGATATGAGGAAGGGGAATGAGGGGGAGTGGGGGGAAGGGGAAGGTAGGTATTGAAAGGGTGAAAATTATCCAAGTGCTACATATGCATGTATCGATCTTGTACACCAAATGAAACCCTCATTGTTTATCACTAATATACACTAATGTATTTTTAAATGTTATTACATGTTTATTTCTGTAAATATGAACAAAATACGCAATGACAATCACCTTTTCAACAACAATGGCCATAATGGAATAATGTAGAATTCTCCTTCTGTGGTGTTTCCATATTTCATTTTTGTTTTTAATCATTCTTCATCAATATTGCAAATACATCTCTTTCCAAAACTATCCTGACAAAACTCCAAAATCTCTGCACTACCACGCTATTCAAATAATGCCATTGGAATGATTGCATAAGTAGATGAGCAGAATTGATGGCCATGTTTTGGTAGAATTTTAATAATAAGAGCAGTGCTTGTATTGCCTGGCTCAGGCATTTCTTAAAGCACTTAACAGCTGGTCACTAAATGAAATCTGTAGTAGGCAAAACACAGTCTCGTTTCTATTTCACTCTTTCTTTCTAACATAGTTGCCTCGATAAGCTCATGTTCTATGGTTTTTAAAACTATAGAAGTGCTTCCTTGATTGATACAATATGAGATATTGCAGCTATGTCCCCAGAGACTGAGGTGTGTCTGTAATAACCTCTCACATTTTATAGGTATTACACTAGCAGCCAATTGTGAAAATGTTGCTCAGCTTTCTCTCAACATCTTTGCAAACCATTTGGACCATGCTGCATGGTCTCTTGAATGAGTTGACTCATCCTTTGCTGTTTCACACACACATACTCTGGATAGAGATGAATCACCAAGAAGGGCGCACGGTGAGCCCAGCCCAAAACAGCCACGGCAAGCACCAGGCCAAGGGAATCAGTGTTTCCCAGGGGGCTGCCTGGGGGCTTGGTGGGCTGCTGGGGGGTGGGGGGATGGGGGTGGGGATTTCCAGGGAGAGGGAGACCTTGACAACCAGTCGGATCATTCTGGATTGCAAAGGCTCAGAGAAGGTAGGAGAGAGAAAATGTCATAAAAATGCATCGAGTTAATTTCACGCTTTTCCACCTTCAACTTTTGCACAAATTAAATTTAATGCTGCTCGGCCTGAGTGTCTGCATGCAAAATGGTATCACGTGGTTGGGGCTGATGGAGATAAAAGGGTTTGGCATTATTTACGAAATAGTAAGAAAATATTTGTTTTGTGATCATGAATAATTTCACAGCAATTAAAATGTCCCCTCCTTCTCTCCTGAAATGTGCTATAACTCTTATAGCCCACACAATATGAAAACTAACCCATTTATTCTGTTGATATTAAATTCAAAGTTAAGGGGGTTAACTAATTCAACTCTCCTGGTTTCAGTTTCTACAGAAAAATGAGGGATTTTGCTCATTGGATAATTTCTAAAGCATCTTATTGTAAAGCCTAGAATCTAAGTAGGGCAGATCTTTGATTTCTGTTTTGATGTAAATGTCAGACTAGAATGGCACAGGCTAGGAAGATGTGGGGTGTGCAGGATGTTTTGTTGTTTGCAAAACACTTCTGATATTCAGGAGAATGGCTTTAACCAGTTTTCTAACCAAGAAGGAACAGATACAAGTTAACCCCACCAATGTAAGACACGATCCTAGGCAATAGCTAAGAATAAGGGTATACAGTGGTGAGAAAGCTCTACCCAAATACCTTTCTTCTTTTTTTCCCTTCTTCTCTTTTTTCTCTCCAATCTGGAATATACTTACCTAGGAGCATTGGAGAGGTTTTGGAATTAGGAGAATTCTGCCTTCTACATTGATTCCTGCATGAGAAAGTGATGCAAACTCACAGAAACTGTTAGACGTGAGGACTGGAGGGTGGTGGGTGGAACCTAGGGACAAGGAAGGAACCTGACTGAGAAAGTACGGGAAGTCCTCAATGTACAAATATTGGAGTTCCAAACTCTCACAGATACCCGCGGACCTCACATGATGAACATTCGTAGATGGGAACAAATTGAGGAAATACCTCACGTCTGCCAGGCTCGGTCGCAGCTGTGTGTGTGCACAGCGCCGTAGTGTGCAGTAGTGCTGTGCTCAGTCAGCGCCCAGGCTGTCGGGAAGCAGGGGGAAAAGCAGGGGTGATGTGGAGGGGACCGCTGGGAAGCACAAAGCAATATACATTGTGTATTTGTGTCAAAGGTGTGTAAGACTCACTTTGTCAGGATTATGAACGAATTCGACTTACAGACGTTCTCCCAGAAGAGAACTTGTTTGTAAGTGGGAACTTACTGTGTCAGAAATCAGTTTGTTTTGTTACGTTGCATCACAACATGTTTCTCTTGCATTTAGGACTCCTGCGCTATTTCACCCTATTTTCTTCCATCATACGGTTCTGTTTCAGGACCTGGGTGGGGAGGCTGCTGCCTGATGTCTGTATGGGGACGCTTGTCCCGAGGCTCCTACACAGCTGCTCGTCCGTGACAGTGAATGGAAGCAGAAGTTAGAAGGTTGCTTTTTGCTGGTTGCTCTCACAGGGGATATTGAGTTTGCTGTAGTGTTTCTTTCTGATGAAACAGAAGTAGGGAAAGGATTTGTCATTTCTTTTTCCCAAAGGAGCAAGGACATAAAGACATTGGGAACAGAACTGGGACTTTAGTTGCCCAATCATCACCATGGCCCTCACTGCAGTGCCCCTTTAAGGGAGAAGGGCACAGCGAAGTCTGCTTGCTTGCTGCGGCCTGGAAGGTGGGGCAACTAAGAGACAGGACACTGAAGTCCAGCTAAGCCACACCTTGTTCCCTACAGGGGCCCCGATCCTGGTGGTTTTTGTTCTCCACAACATCCCTATGCAGCATGACATGAGTTTCAAAGCGTCACCTTTTCAGTAGGAATCAGAGTGAGTATGCGTACTCTTGCCTTGGACAATCCGAAGCAGTGGTGGAAAAAAAAGTTCTCTAATTCAAGCAAAACATTTTTGAGAAATACTACTTTACTTTTTCTTGAGTATCATTGTTTTCTCCTTTTCCTCTAAATCTCCCTGCAACATCTGCCGCTGAGCGAGTGCCCGCACTTTCCTCTACCGGAATCCACGTGCCTCTGCCCCAGCCTCAGTTTCCCACTGTCCTCCTTCCCCCACCCGCTTGTGGACCCTGCTAGGTAGCTCTGCGGCCTGCCCCGCCCTCCCCAGAGTGTGAGCCACTCCCCAAGCGCCGCGTGGCTCCGTGAGCACTCACCCAACTGCACAAGGTTAGCTGCTTGTCTGTCTCTCCCCTGGCTGTGACACCCTGAAGGGCTTGACCATGCTGTCGTCAGTCTGAGGTCCTGGTGTCCACACCAGTAGCTCAGCTCTCAGTGAATGCAGCCGGAGTGCAATAAAAGAGCGAGAAGCAGAGCAGCATAAAAGAATTACAGCCAGCACAGCAAAGGCCGTATAGATCCTGTTAACTGTCCCGCTGTCCCTCCCCACGTCCCCTGGGGGAGACAGAGGCAGCATCGATGTGGACAGCACACTGCGCCTTTGAATCAAAGCCGGAGGTGGTCACCAGGGTGCAGTTAAGCAAGTGAAACCTCTGACTTGGTTGGCTGTGGCTCAGGGGCGAGTGGTTGTCACGCACCGTGTGATAGAAGACTGGTGACTGTGAAAGCATTTCTACGGCTTATGAGGTGACAGTCTGCAATAGATGGGCGGTGGCTGTGACCCTTCTGCTGTGGCAGATGTCTGCTGTGGGAGGCACTTGTCAGCACTGTCCAGTGTCTTCTCAGGATCCTGGGATAGTGTTGGCGATTTTACATTTGGGGTCGGGGGAGAGCTAGGAAAGTTTCAGTATTTCAGAGTGGGCCATTCAACTGTTAAATGTTGGAATAATCCAAGGTGGCTCCACCAGTAGTAGATTCTGACTCCAAAAAAAAAAAATCTACTCTTGCCAGCGATTTGCTCCAGGAAAGCATCCTGGAAACCAATAGAACCATCACCCAAGAGGAGATTTCCCCTGACTGTAACCGAATGAGGCCCCAGCTGGTTCTGAGAGTTGCCAGGAAACTGTGATTGTTGCCTTTTGCCAGAGGACTTCAGAAAGTCCTTCATCCTTTCTTCATGGTGGTCTGCTGGAACTCTGTAAAAACTGTGTTTGGGCTGCACCAGCAAGCTTGCAGTATTCCAGGAGGGCTGGCTTGTGAGGCCTGAAGACACCATTGCATGGAGGCTGCGTCGCTCCAGAGTTTGGCTAAGGGCATTAGGGTCGTTAAATGCCTAATGCCCCCCATTCTTTTATTCTCAGCCAAATCCATTTGAAATGCCCTGGTGCCCTGTTCCTCCCATGTTCCCTTCTCTTGCTGCGGTCCTGCAGCTTGTCCTGGATCCATTCTCCTGTGTTTTGCTCCTTTCCCATGACCTCTCCTTCCTCTAGACAAGGGCCCTAAAGGGTCCAGCTCCTCACAGAAAGCTCCTTTCACCTTGTTGTTTATCAGAAGCCTGACTCTCTGCCGAGGACACACCCTTCTCCTCCACCCGCCCAGGTGACTGTGGATGGTTTTCCCTGGTGCTGGAGCTTGGTCCCATCACCACACTGACTGTGCCTTCAGGTTGGGCTGATGAAGCTCTGCTCTCCTGGCCAGTCCCTCTCCTTCACTGTGATTTGTGACATGTTTGGAACACAAGGACCATCTTGAATATTCTTGACTCCTTTTTAGCAACTCACAAGTCTATGCTCTGTATTTTTTTAAAAATAGAAATGATAAGAAAATTCTTCTTTCGGAGACTCACTTTTTCTCTCCCACCACCTGCGTCTTTCATAACTGGTCTGGATGTATTCTGTTGTTCTTACCAACTTTTTAACACAGGTTTTTTTTTTTTTTTGGCCATTAATTTATAGCTTCATGCATATAGAACATTTAAGGCCAAATTCCCTCAAAGGTCTCTTTGCCCAGTGTCTCAGCGTTTTGGTACCATGTACCTACACTATTGTTTGGTTCAGAATTCTTATTTCTGCTAGAATTTCTTCATTACTGAATTTTTAGAAATGTTTAAAATTGTAAAATGTTGATTTAAAACATGTCCTTTGTTTCATAATAATTTTGTATGGTCAGAGGACATAATCTATATGATGTATATTCTTTGAAATTAGTGGGTAATTTACCTACTTATGCCTGCTCTTCCTTGCCTCTTTTAAAATGATTTTTGGGGCCTGAGAAGAATGGGAATTCTCTAGTAGTTAGTTGCAGAGTTCAGTATTGGTCCTCATAATCAAGCTTGTATTCTTGGCAATTCTTTAGCATCACTATTTTTGGGAGTCTACTTTACTGGAGAACAGAAAGATATGTGCTGAAAATCTCCACTATGATGGTGTGGAGTCTATTTTTTTCTCTAGTTGTAGCCTTGTTTTTTTGTTTGTTTGTTTAGTTGGTTGGTTTGTTGTTTTTTTGAGACAGGGTCTTAGTATGTAGTCCAGGGTGGCCTTGAGCTCACTAAATAGCCTAGGGTAGGCTCAAACTCATGGCGATCCTCCTGCCTCAGCCTCTGAAGTGCTGGGATTACAGGCATGTGCCACCACACCTGGCTGTAACTTGTTTTCATTTGGTAATTTAAAACTAATTTATAAGATGCTGCAAGTTTTAAATACATAAGTGTACTATGCTGAACCTTTATCATTAACTTGTGATGTTCCTTTTTTGCATATCTACAAATTCTTTATTCAGCCTGAAATTAATACTAATTGCTTTATTTTTACTTAGTATATCTTTTTGCACCCTTTTATCATCAACATTTAACAGCTTATACTTTAAATTTGTTTCTTAGAAAACAGAATAAGTTTGGATTTATTCTTCAGACTGCAAGCCCTTCTTTTCTTTGGAAGGAAGTCAGTTCATTTATTCATTTTGATTGATATTTGGGCTTATTTTACTATCTTACTTTGTGATTTTTTTTTAATTGCCTTACTTTTCTATGATTTTGTCTTTTTCTTGATTGATTGAGGTTTTGTTTTCCCATTTTATTTGTCTCCTATAGTTCTTTGTAGTATAAAATCTATTTTTATTTCTTTAGTGGTTATTCTTGATGTTTTAACATTCACTATTAACTAGGTTAATCAATCTTAATCCACTCCTGAAGAACATTAGGACTTCAGAACACTTCGTGATCGTCTTTCATCATTTACATGAGATTGCTGTCCAGTATTTATCTTTTTCTTTTTAAAATGCCTCATAAATAAAATATTTCAATATTTTTATAATGTGAAATTGTCTAACTGATCACTCCACTGTCATTTTGGTATCCCTAAGGTATATTCTGAACACATTAACCAGAGAATCCTTTGTCTTAAAACAAATGAATTTGACTTTTATAGACATTTATAACATACATACAAAAAGTATACAAATAGTAAGTATATAGCTTGGTGAATTTTGATACAGTGACTATGTTCATAAAACTGCCAGCTCAGAACTCAGCTTGCCACCCTCCCAGTGCTTCTTTAGACTTTCCCCAATCATGAGACTCTTCCTCCCCCATGATAATAGATTAGTTTGCCCCATTCTAAATTTCAAGTAAATGATATCAAGCCATACGTATTATTTTGTGTGTAGGCTCCTCTTTCATTAAATCCATCCACATCTGTAGTTTGTTCATTCTCATTGCTGTGTAATTTTTCACTGTAAGAACGTGCCAAAATGTATTATTCTGCTATTCCTGGACATTAGGCGTGTTTCCATTTTTGCTATTTTATGTGATGTTGATATATATATTATATAAATATAAATATGCACTTTGGAGCATATATGCCTACAATCACTTTTATTATATTCTTGGAGTAGAATTGTTGCATAAAAGGGCCTAAGTAGAGCCAGTTTTGAGAAATGGTGACTGGCTTTCCAAAGTAGTTATAAAGTAGTTTACTTTTTATTCTGATGGTGCACTCAGGACATAACCTCCCATTTCTCTGTATCCTCGTCAGTACTTTTATTAAACTTACTTTGAGATAACTTTGGACTTAGCAAGAATTCCAAAATATGACCAATAATTCCTATATCCCATTACCTACATTTCTCTTCAGTTAACATCTTATGTAATCATAGTACACTTACCAAAACTAAAGAATGCTGTGTTTTGTTAAGCACACTGCAGATTTTATTAGTCATTCTTCTAATATGCTTCTTTTATTCCAGGATGTCACCTTTCACTTTCTTGTCAAGTCTCTTCAATCTCTACTTGATTACCTTGGCTTTTATGATCTTGATATATTCTAAAGGCTCTTGTAGGGTATTTTTTTGTGTAGATTAATATTTAATTTGTATTTAAGGAATGTTTGCAAAGTTACACATTTGGGGGAGAAAATGTCAAAGGAAAGATGTACTGTTCTCAGCTTGTCATATCAGAAGTTAAGTGACATTGTATCCATGCTTCTGATGCTAACTTTGATCATTTGGCTAAAGTGATATAGTCCAGTCTCTTCCACTGCAAACTAATTCTGTTCTCCCAATGTGGTTAATAATTATTTGAGGAAGAGAATTTGAGACCTGCGAATATTCTGCATTTGTTTTGATTTTTACCACTAATTTTAGCATCCACAGGTGGTTCCTATCTGCCTCATTTTACCACAGTATTCCAATGGTGATTTTTAAAAAAAATTTCCTCATTTATCAACAAGAATTCTTCCATTAGGAAGTACTATTCTTTTTATCTTTTTTATTCACTTATTTATATCAGTATGGATTCATGGCTATTTATTTAGTGAGTTATACTATAATAGTATCATTGTGTTTCTCAAGTTGATTTGATTTTGGCAATAAGGAATTAGAGATGAAATATACAATTTTTCATTGTTTTTACATGTTCCTTTACTTTTCTAGTAGTACAAGCTACTTCAGATTCATCTTGTGATTTTCCCATTCCTGGAATTCACCACTTCTTGAAGGATACTTGCTTGCTTTTGTTGGAGAATGATACTGAGAAACCGAGAGATCTGGACACTAGTTATGCTCAGTAGACAGAGATGGGAAATCCATGCATGTGTCCTAACCTAGTTCTAAACATATTGCTGTCATCTATCTAGCTATCTGAGTTTGTAGTGACCACTATGACTCCACACCCACCCCAGCGTTCCAGCTAAACTTCTCTTTCTTTATTTGTAACTTCTTTCACAGACACTGATCAAGCTTTCCTTAATTACAAAAGATTAACCTATTTGTTCAAACCAGGTATAAAAGTAATCTCATAAGTGCTAAGCGTTATACCAGTGAAAGATATATTTACTAACTAGCGTTTAGTTTTTAAACAGACCTTTTTACTTTAGTCTTATAGTGTTTATCAAAATACATTTTTTCAGTTATTTAGGTCAACTTCTTTCTTCCTGACTTCTTGCAGTGTGGCTATGCAATATGTGCGTTATGTTTAATCCAGTTAGCTTCGTTGTTGTAGTCTACATTCCTTCTTGAAATTGCCTAAAATTCTGGTTGATTTCTTAAATTTATCCTCAATATAACTCACTGGTTTTGGTGAGCAGTTTTGTGGGTTTTCAACACAGACATAACTATCCACCACTATAGTTTTTTAGAGTGGGAATCTTCAGAGAAGATGGCAGAATGGTGAGCAGCGGAGAAACAGCCTCTCCAATATTTGGAATCCAGATGCTGGAACTTGAGGAAATAAAGGAGGAGGGAAGTGGCTCCCAGGAACCCAGCAATGATTTGAAGCGAGAATTAGAGCCCACAGGAAGAGCAGTGAGAGGGACTACAACACAAAAGAGGGAGATTGCAAGTGGTGCTTTCTCCCTGAGCCACAGCTCATGGAGTGGGAGGGGCAGCTCAAAGCTTCAGTGGCACAGTGACCACTGGTGACCCCAGAAGCCTTCATGGAGAAACACACCAGTAGAATAGAGAGCTGAATGCTGCAGGCTGCAGTGGCTGGTGAGTTATTTGGGTTAAGATGTGCCCCAGGATAGGGCAATCAGCTAGTGCTCATTTTGGAAAGGAGCCAACAGGAGTCAGAACTCAGAGCAGCTGCAGGTTGGCTCCATCTAGCTGCTCCAAGTGTTAGAGTGAGGCACAGTGGACTTTAAGCTGGCAGGAGGTCAGGGAGCCAAGTTCAAGCTGCCAGGAGGCACTTGTAGTGTTGCAGGCTGAAAATCCCAGGTCCCAGCCTCACAACTGGAAACTAGAAGCATCCTGAATTGTGGAACTAAAGGCCCAGGTTTCGAGCTCTGTCTGACCCTCTGTCTACCAGTGACAGCAGAGACACACCCTGAAGTAGACATTTTTTTCTGCTTTTCTTCCTTTCTTTGCTTTTTTATTTATTTTAATTTTTTCCTTTTTTTTCCTCTTTTTCTTGATTGCTTGTTCTTGTTTTTATATGAGTGAGAACATTGTTTCTAGTTTTTTGTTCTTGTTGTTATTTTGTTCTGTTCTTGTTTCTTCCTCCTTTTTTTTCCTCCTGTCTTCTTCACCGGTTCCTGAACCTTTTGTAATCTACCTTTGTCCTCCAGTCTTGCTTCTATTCACTTTCTCTTTTTCTGTTTCTCTGTTTTTCTTCCCTAACTCCTTTTAAATTTTTTCCATGAGGGTAAAAATCACTATATTGAGGAGCTATTTACTGTATACAATTTTCTGGTTTCTTTTACATTTGGTTATATAATTACAAATCCTGCTCATATGGTTAAAAGAGGCAAATTAATAGTTACCAAAGCTTGTCATTTTCTAGAGTGTTTTGATGCTATTGTTATTCTACTACTTTAGCCAAGGTGACATAATTGTTTTTATCAGTTATTATTCCTTGTATGCCAAGACTGAGATTGCCTGAGGGTCATAAACAATACTACAGGCCAGTGCCAAAGAACTAGAGGCTAAGCCAAACAGGCAGAAATTTCCCATACCCAATAAAATGAAGAGGTAGGATTTGCGACAGACTCAAAACCCGAAGCCAGCTATACCTGGAAGACATCTCTGAGAAGTAGTTATTTCCTAAGGTTTCTCTGTACTAAAAATTAAAATACCTACCATAAACAATTTACAAACATCGGTGCAGGAATTAAACTAAAAAGAAAATAGAACATGAGAAGACAGGGAAGCAAGATGCAACCCCAGACTTCTAGCTCACCAAAGGCAAACCCAGGGGGGAATGGGGTGGAACAAGTAGAAAGCCACACACCTGGACTCTTTGAAGTGCTAACCAGATAGGTAACAAAACAAATGAATGAGGCTCTAGGAAAAATTAAATCAGACATAATCTTGCAGATAGCTTCAGAGATGATGATCATAATGAGGGACATGATTAGTGAATCTAGAGAAGATACAGATTTAAAAAAAGAGAAACTTAGGAAAATGATGGAAAACATGTATGTGTAACATAGGAATGAAATGGTATCCATGAAACAGAGTCAATCAAATGTCCAGGATATTAAAAATTCTACTGAAAGTAAATGCAACAGAATGAACCAATGTGAAGACAGAATATCAGATCCAGAAGACAGGATTGTGGTTATCAATCATGAAAAGAAAGATGTTTTAAAAATAGCAAGGGCCAGGCATGGTGGTGCATGTCTGTAATCCCAGCACTCAGAAGGCTGAGGCAGGAAGATTGCTGTGAGTTCAAGGCCAACCTGAACTGAATAACAAGACCCTGTCTCAAAAAACCAAATATATATTATATATGTGGTAAGGGACCATAAAAAATCAATCCACAGCTGCTAGATGATGCAAAGAAGAATAACATAAGATTGATCAGAGTCAATGAGAAAGCAGGAGATAGCAAAAATTATATAAAATACCTGTTCATAGAAATAATGGCAGAAAACTTCCCAAGAACACAAAAAGAATTTGATATACAGCTAAGTGAGTCATGTAGAACTCCAATGAGCCATGATAAAAAGAAAAGTTTATCCCAAGTCATATAACAGCATTCCAGAAATTCAACACAAGAACAGAATATTAAAAACAGAGAAAAGAAACAAAACACTTACATAGGAAAGCCCATCAGAATTACAGCAGACTTCTCAACACAAATGCTTAAATCAAGGAGACCTTGGAGTTAAGTATTTCAAGCCTTAAAAGAAAACAACCTCCAACCCAGATTGATGTACCCTACAAAGCTATCTTTCAAAATTTATGGAGAAATAAGATACTTCCATGACAAAGGATAGCTCTAGAAATTCATGACCACCAAACCAGCACTCCAAAATGTTCTGAATGACATTCTAGAAAGAGATAACAAGGATTACAACTCCAGGAACCCCAACAGAATGTATCCACCAAGCAAGGCAAGTAATTAAACAAAGGAGAAAGAAAGGGACCACAACAGGAAAACAACATGACAAGGGTAAGTCAATACATGTCAGTTATAACCATCAATGTAAATGTTCTCTGTTTACCAATCAACAGAAACAGAATGGCAGAATGGATCAAGAAACAAGATCCAACAATGTGCTGCATACAAGGAACACATTTAACTCAAAAAAGTTCGTAGACTGAAAGTCAGTGGATGGAAAACAATACTCCATGCAACAGAAACATGAAAAAAGCAGGAGTAGCTATTCTATTTGCAAAGTGGATTTCAAGTCAAGACTGATCAACAGAGACAAAGAAGGTCACTATATCCTTATTAAGGGAACAATCCAAGAGGAAGAGATAACAATCATAAATATACATGCACCGAACACCAGCACACCCAACTACATAAAACAAATATTAATGGGCATAAAAAATCAAATAATTACTAATACAACTGTAATAGGGGACCTCAATACCCCACTGTCACAAATAGATCAGTTAGACAAAAAAATCAACAAAGAAATATCAGAACTAAACCAAATTTTTAAACAAATGGACTTAATAGATGTCTACTGAGTATTCCACCCCACATCAGAATACACATTCTTCTCAGCTGCACACAAGACATTCTCCAAAATATACCACATATTAACTCATAGAACATGCTTAAGTAAATGCAAAGGAACTGAAATTCTCCCATGCATATTATCAGACCATAGGGCAATGAAACTGGAAATCATTGGCAAAAGAAACCACAAAACTTCATAAACACGTGCAAATTAAATAAGACTGAGTGAGATAAATCAGACCTACATGTTCAAACAGTGCACAGTTTCTCTGATGTGAGGAACCGAAAGTGTAAATAAGGACAAAAATGCATAATAGATATTGTGAAATATAAAGAAACTGTTCGAATAAGAAGGTGAACTAGGGAGGGAGGAGACGGAAAGGAAGGAAGAGAAAAGGAAAAAAGAATAGAAGGAAGAAAATGGAAAAAAAGCTTTAAGGAGAGGAGAGGAGTTGAAGGGAAGGGGGGGAAGAATCAAGATATATTATGTAGAGGTACAAATTCCATATGATGAATGTTAGCAGTATGTCTATCTAAAATGTGCTAATAAAATTCTTAGAGATTCATTGGCCTCAAGTTTCCTTTATTTTGCTCCTCTGTAATCAATGTGTAATGCTTTTTCCATTCCCAACTGATGCATTTTCTGTGGCGTATTTTTTCTTTTCTGAAGTACCTTATAAATAGATTTATAAACCCTTTTTGGGATCTGGTTTCATTCACTTGGTAAATTCATTTAAGATTCATCCATGTTGGATGTTTATTCCTCTTTAATACTGAGAGATATTACATTGTATCTGTGTATACATTTTGCACATAAATTTATCATTTAAATGATAATTAAATGATATAGATTATTATGGAAAAACTTATTATAAATATCTTACATATAGGTCTGGAGTGCAGCTCACTGGGAGAGTGCTTGCCTTGCCTCACATATATAAGGTCCTGTGTTTGATTTCCCAGCACTGGAAAAAAAAATGTATACATAGATTTTTGTGTGAAACTAAATTTCTGTTTCCTTCAACTCAATACCTGGAAGTGAGATTGCTGGAAAATATATGTTTGGCTTTATAAGAAACCCCCACACTGTCTTCAAAATGTATTCCACCAGCAATGTTCTGAGAGTTTTGGTGGCTCTGACTCTTAGTCAGCATTGGTACTGTAGGGCATCAGAGAGTTTTCGTTTTCAGTTTGCTAATTAAATTTCTTTATGCTCATATATGCTATTCACATATCCCTTTGGCCATGTGCCTATTCAGACATTTTGACAATTTATTTATTAGTTGTTTGTTATAAGATGTTTGGTTTTTTTTTTTCTGTTATGTTTGGGAAATTTTGTTTTATAATCTGGATACAAATTCTTTATCAGGAATATGGGTTGCAAATATTTACTTCCTATTTGTAGCTTGTCTTTTTACTCTTTTAACACTATATTTAGCAGAACAAAAGATTTTAGTTTTGATAGAGTTTAATTTATTAATATTTTACTTTATGGATTGTATTTTTTGGTGGTTTTATCTCCAGATCAATCATCAAACACAAGGTCATACAAATTCTCCCTTATGTTTTTCCTACAAGTGTTATAGTTTGGAGGCCAATGATGTGGTTTGTGTTAGTTTTTGTACAAGGTATGAGGTACAGCTTGCCTATGGGCATCCAATTATTTTAGCCTCGTTTGTTGAAAAGACTAGCCTTTCTCCATTGAATTTTCTTTACATATACATTACAAATCAGTTGGTTATATTTGTAAGGGCTTATTTCTGTTCTGTTTCATTTGTCTGTATTTCTGACTTTCAATCTCATACTCTCTTGATTAGTGTCATTTTGTAGTAAGGCTTAAAATCTGGTAGTATGATTCCTCCAGTTTTGCTCTTCTTTTTTAGAATTTGGGATTCTGAGTTTTTTAGAATCAATTTGTTATCTACAAAAAGTTTACTGGAGTTTTTGTATATATTGTATTTGTTTTGTGGATTACTTTGGAAAGAATTGGCATGTGAGTAGTATTCAGTCTTTTAAGACAGAAATACAGTACATTTCCCCTTTCATTTAGATCTGTGATTTCTTAAGTTTCATGTGATTTTGGCATGCATACCTTAAGATTATATTTTCAGATGTATATATAAATATTTTACTTTCAGGTGCTATTATAAATGGTATTTTGAAAACTTCCAAATTTATTGCAAGCATATGGGAATATAGAGTCATGTACTGTATATCATGATTTTGGTTTGGCATACACAACAGATTGCATAGATAATGATGGGCCCATGAGGTTGTAATGGAGCTGCGCATTTTCCATGACTTACTGGTGTAGCCATCGTAAGGTAGTAGCACAGTGAATTTCTCATGTGTTGGTGGTTAATTCCAGTGTAATCAAAACTACCTTGCTGCCAAAGGTATAAAAATATACTGCACATGATTAAGTAGAGTGAATGATACTTGATAATAGTAATAAATGACTATGTTGCCAGTTTGTGAATTTACAGTACTGTAGCTTTTATCGCTATTTTAGAGTATATCCCTTTTACTTATTTATTCAGACATTGTTATAAAACTGTGCTGAGTTATACTGGCAGCCACCTCATACATCTTGCTCACTACGGCTTTTGATTGCACGAGGAGGCCACATGGAGAGACTGACCTGTGCCATCTGGGGATGTGTGAGTGCACTCTGTGATGTTTGCACAGCAACCAAAGAACCATGTTGTTCGTTTCTCAGAATCCATCACTGCCATTAAGTGACACAAGATGGAAGTTGAGTGTTTGTGTATCTACCTTGTAATGTACAGTTACAGTTGAGCCCATTTACTGTGAGCTTTTGTGTAGATTATTGAAGAAATTATCAGTAAAGAGAGGTTAACTTTATTTCACCTTGTATAGGTTTTTCTTTTGCTTATCTAATTTCACTAGTTAACACTTTGGGTAGGATTTTAATAGGAATAATGTGAAAGGATATTGCCTTGTCTCGGATCATGAGGAGAATACACTAAGCTGCTCTTTGCTGTCTATAAAGTTACCTCTTTTGCTTTCAAAGGGTGATCTTTTACAGCAAAAAGATCACTCTAGTTAGGAAAGTTCCCTCTATTTCTACTTTGCTGAGGATTTTTTATATCTCATTTGGATAAATTTTTCAAAAGTGTTTTTCCATGTATTAATGGCTTTTTTAAAATTTATTCTTTTAATATGTGAATTAATTGTTTAATTAACACACCATATTCAGAGGTACTAGGGATTGTGAACGCAGGGCATTCACACTGAACTACATCCCTAGCCGCTTTTAATTATTTTTTTTATTTTGAGACATGGTTTTGCTAAGCCACTGATTTTCCAAGGCTGGGCTCATTCTTTTTTTTTTTTTAATTTTATTTTAATGGTACATTTTAGATGTACATAGCGATAACATTCATCATAGGGAATTTGTACCTGTACATGATATGTCTTGTTGCTTTTTTTCCCATTCCCCTCCCCTCCCTTCACTCCCTCCTCCCTCCCTATTTACAAAAGATTTGTTTCCATTTTTTCCTTCCATTTCTTATTTCTCTTGTCCCTCTGTTCCTTTCCCCCTCCCTTGTTCCCTTTCCCATTTGGACATTTTCTTCCCTTTCCCAATATAATACATTTTAGTCTTTATTTACACTTCAGTTTCTCACACCAGAGAAACTATGTGGTATTTAAACATGGCTCATTCTTGCGATCCTCTTGCCTCAGCCTCCCAGAGCACCGGGATAACAGGTACGCTTCATCATGTTTGGCTTAATTTTTAATTTTGAACCAGACTTGCATTCCTGAGGAGGAGACCATGGGTCATTGTGCATTATTCTTTTTATATATTCCTGGATTTTACTTTCTAATATTGTATAGATTTAAAATCTACATTTGTAAGGAATATTAGTTTATAATTTTCTTTTCCAAAGACAGTACACAAAGTACAGTCTTTGTGTGGGTGCAAAATTATGGTAATGTTTGCTCATACAGTACTTCTAAAAAGTAACAATTCCAAAGGTATTTTAGTTAGAGTTAATTTTTCTTTCTTAAATGTTAGTTGATTTTAGGAGGAAAACCAGCTACTGTTTCTTTTTTAAGATTTTGAACTACGAATTTGATTAATAGGTATGGATTTTCGGTTTCTTTTGGGATGAGTATTGAAAGTTGTGTTAGCTTTCTGTAATTGTGATAAAGTACCTGAGAAAAGCAGCTTAATAAAGGCAAGGGTTATCTTGGTTCATTGTGTCACGCCATAGTTGGTTGGCTCCATAGTGTTGGGGTCTGTGGCAAGGCAGGGCATTGTGGCAGGGAGCTGGTCACAGTGGTCACCACTTGGTGGCCAGGAAGCAGACAGAGAGACCTGCAGGGCTCTGTGGGTCCTAATCTCCCCTTGGAGGGCACAATCCTCATGACCTCACTTCCTTGGAGGTCATGCTGCTCTGACATCACTTCCGTCTGCCCACCCCCTGAGGGTTCCACACCTCTTGGGGCCCCACAGCCTGGGGACCCAGTCTAACAAAGGGGCCCTTGTGGGACCCGGCACATCCAAACCATAGCAGGTATTTCTGTCTTTTCAAAATTGGCCCACGTCACCTGTGTTTTGAAGTTATGGATATGGCATCATTTCTCAGATTCTTTTACAAGATTTAGGTCTGCAGAGTTTATAGTGATATCAGCCCTTTTGTTTCTAGTAGTTTTAATTCGTCTTTCCTTTTTCTCTCTTTTTATTATTAGTTTGGTTAGAGGCTTATCAATATTATTGGTTTTACCGATAACTATTTTTATTTTGCTTTTCATTTTTAATTTCATGGATTTCTGTTCTTTATTTTTTATTCTCTATTGATTTCTTTATTTTGATCTTTTATTTTACTTTTTTAACCTTTGTGGCTATAGCACCAGTTGCTCCAGTGTCTTGTGATTATTCCACAAAAATACCCAGGTCATCCTTTTTAAATGATGTAAAGGTTAGCAAAATGCCGTGTGTGCGTGCATCCATGCGTGCATGCGTGTGTGTGTTGCTCTGTGCTCTCTTTGCCAGGAACTTGGCAGCTGTTACTTTTGTGGCCCCTATTGGTCTCATGTAATTTTGGCAACTCTCCTATCATTTTATCTCTTCACTGAGAGATTTTAGGGTTATCTAAGACTCGTGAACTACCTCAAGTTATTTTATAAAAGGTTACATAAAAATTATCCTGATGCAGGTTTAAGAAAAACAAATTTTTACTAATAAACTGGTATCTACCCTTTGTTTTGTTAATCTCAGTTACTTTCTGTTTTGTTTGCTTGTTTTATATTTTTATTTATTTATTCATTTTTACTAGTACATGTTTGGAGTACTAATAAATAAATGTTTACATTACTTGTGGGGGATTGATACATGTGCATAACACATCTTAATTCCTTTTCTCATGCCTTGCCTTCCCAGCCCCCCTCCATTCTTGATCCCCTTACCCTTTGAGAAAGATCTGTCTCCCTACCTCCTATTATCTTTTTTTTGCTCTACATTTATAATTTGAGTTTCTTATATAAGAGAAACCATTGCAATATTTAATCTTGTGAGTCTAATTTATTTCAGTTAACATTATGGTCTCAAGGTGCATCTATTTTCTTACAAATGACTCAAGTTTATCCTTCTTTACAGCAGAATAGTACTCTATTGCATGTAAATATCACATATTCTTTATCCACTTATCTGTTGATGGAATATAGGCTGCTTCCAAAATTTAGTTCTTACAAATTTTGCTGCTATAAATATGGGTGTGTAGGGATCACTGTTATATGATGACTTTAACTCTTTTAGAAAGATACCTAGAAGGACAATAGCTGAGTCAATGGGATTTCTAGTTTCATTTTTTTTAGAAATCACCATACTGATTACCACAGTGGTTTACATTCCAACTAACAATCTAGGAGGGTTCCTCTTTCCCTGAAACCTTGTCAGCATTGTTATCATTTGATAACCTGAGGATGGCCCTTCTTGCTCAAATCTCAATGTTGTTTTAATTTGCATTGCTCTGATGACCAGAGATGCCGAGCATTTCTTCAGGTATTTTCTGACCTTTGAAACAATGACCTTAACTTCTGGAGCAGAACTTTGCCAGCAGTCTTTCAAATATTTAAGTACATTGAATTCAATATTTCTTCCTTACATAAGAATTTAGGTCTCTCCTGGACAACTTCAAGGAATTAGTCAAAACTAATATTCCCTTCTACACACTGAGTTAAACCAGCATGAATAAAGTTGCATAGTATAATATATAGATGTCATAATAATCAAATATCACTCACTCAAATTGCTGACTTCAACGATCCATTTTGAGAACCTGAAATCCATTTTTGCAGCTCAGATGCCTGTTTTTATGCTCAAGATTTTATGTGCATCAAAAATTTTATTGCACGTGTTTTTCTTTGGAGGCAATAAACGTTCTTCAAAACTGATAGGTCCTCAAATTGTATAATGAAGTATGCTTAGGTATTGTACAAAATACTTTAGACAATGCCTTTGTGATATAAAAGTTTGGAATACTTCTGTTTAGGTCTGTTGGTGAGGATGAATTGTGGTAATTTGTAAGGCATCAGAAATCCAGTAAGCATAGAGTTTGTTATGGTTTAGATCTAAAATATCTACCAAAAGCCTCATGTGTTCAGAAATGGGGCTTTTGGAAGGTGACAGGGACCCTAAGATGCTATAGTCATCAGTAGATTGATCCATTGTTGTTTTCGTGTGCTGTCAGGAGGTGGGATCTGGTTAGAGGTGGGTCACTGAGGTTGTGACCTGGAAGGGTGCACTCTTGTCCCCAGTGCCTCTTCTCTGTGTGATTCTGGCCACCACGGGTTGAGCAGTTGTCTTCTGCTAGGTTTTTTCTCCATGCTGTTTCTGCCTTGGAGCCAGCCTACCGTGGACCGAACCCTCTGAACTGTGAATCACATAAACTTCTCCTCTAAATTGTGGGTGTGATAGCACACAGTCAACTCTTCATGGATGCTCATCTTTATAAATCATAACTTTTTATTTAGACCCATTCTTTGGAAAGTTATGAAAATGAATGCATGAACTTCTGTAAAATTATTACTACTCCTAGAGAGTATAAAAGAGATTTTGTGTTTTGATTTTATTAATTTAATTCCTGTTTAGAATTCTTTTAATTTCTGGATTGTATTCTGTGTTCTAGATTGTGAATATTTATTTTGTCCCAAAAAACTTTGTTTTGGAAGCCCTGTTTGGAGTATTCTTGCTTGCATCTGTGCCTAACTCAATATTTTCAATGCAAATTATAAGAAATTATGAACGTTAAATATTATTGTTTTATTTCCCTTCCCTATCCATGAGATTATATGGATAATGCTGCTTTTCCTGAATGAAGATGATCTCAGGAACTAACTTAATTTCCTCTTCAAAATATCCTTCTCTACCAGGTCATGCCTTTCCCTTAATTTCAGGCATTCCTTCATGGAATGGGACAATATTCTTTGTGGAGTAATAAAACAAAATATAACAAACATGGAAATTCAGATCTGATGTTTAAGAGATAGTTTTAATATGCCACAAATTCTCATGTCCTTGGACCACTCCAGAGTTAATAGATTTATCATATGTTCTGTAAAACCATGGGACAGGAATGACCGATAAGGAAACAAATTAGCTAAAACATAGTCAAGACATCTCCTTTGTGCCAATTGATTAAAATTTGGTTCACAGAGTATTATTTGGAGCTGAATCAAAACAAGGAATCAAACAATTAAGGTCCTTAAAGAGCCCAGAAAACTCTACTTCCAAAATCTTGTTTACCATTTCTTTTCTACTTGAATAATTATTTCCTGTGCTCCTGAATTTTCCACTTCACTCACCCCATTCCTTAAACAGAATGCTTCAAGGAGTCTTTTCTCATTATTAACCTTGTCTCTCCTCTGTCTCTCTCACTCTCTCTCCCCCTCTCTGGCTCTCTCTGGCGCTCTCTCTCTCTCTCTCCCTCTCTCCCTTCTCTGTCTCTCTCTAGTCCTTCTGGTTTCCTTGCCTCAAACCCAGCCCCAGCATACCTTTTCAGCATTGGCTTTGATAAATCACCCATTTTGCACGTTCCCTTAAGATGGTCATCTGCCAAGAAATCCATCACCTGTTCAGCACTGCTTCACTTTCCATGAGGATCCCACTTTCACAGATATTCTGCAACAATAGACAGGTGATAATCTTGTCCTGACCTTTCAAACGACATCCTCCCAGCCTCTTTCTTCACTTAGCATGCAATCCATGGGCACTAGGCTACAAGACATGCTTCCTTTAGTCTCCACACCACTTTCTGATAGATGCATCACCAGAGAAGATGGGAACCAGCCAGAAGCATCCAGTATATTCACGAAAATTAGAAAGCTATCAGAGGAGGAGGTTAAAAGGAAGGTTTTAAGTGCTGCTTTTCAGTACCTGAAGGAATTAAGTCTGTTGTGCATTTCTTTAGAGGATCAGAAGAGGTCAGTGGGGGAAGATTATGTGGCAATCATTGTAAATTAACACATACAAGGAAGGAAGCCCCACTGACCTTGCTTCCGGCACCCCTTCTGGTCTGTCTCCTTCACATGTGCACCATAGCACAGTGGGTGAGAGTCCCCATGGTACGTGACTTCTAACCATATTTTGTTAAGTAATGTGCTGGTTATTAGACTCGTTAAAAGATAATATTTTAAAATATCTTTATATACAAGTTGTGGATAAAAACAACACTCCTCACTCATACCTGAGAAAATCAGGAGAAATATGTACAGTAATTAACACAGCACCTGACCTACATTAAATCCTCAAATGTTAGCTATTAGTAATAGTAATAGTATTTAATGTCTTTATACAATTTAGGATTGTCAAGCTGGTCTTGTATATGAGAATAATGAGATGCCAAGGTGAGTCAAGTAATGGCCAGGAATTTAAGTATGTCTTTGAAGTTGTTTAACCCAGAAAAATAATGTACAGCATTTTCAGTGCAATCCTCTCCTAACCTTATGTGTTTGTTGTGACAAGTGATAAGCTTTCTGATTACTTCAAGGGGAGAGAGATGAAACAAAGCTGCTTTTGATAAAAGAAGTATTTCCATTTTTCAAACCTTATGTAACTCAGGAATTT
This sequence comes from Hystrix cristata, assembly GCA_004026905.1. Lineage (NCBI taxonomy): Eukaryota > Metazoa > Chordata > Mammalia > Rodentia > Hystricidae > Hystrix > Hystrix cristata. The sequence continues at coordinate 105,868 of PVJO010003019.1, forward strand.
TCTCTTTCTAAAAGACCCTGATGCAAAAAATCAAATTCACAGTGATGGTAAACAACTACATGTGTGGGTGTGCATACACACACACACACGCACACACACATACACACATATATAATGTAGATATATATTTAAGCATAATATACTGATATGTAATATGAGATATACTTATATGCAATATATAGTGTAATAATATATGATATATAGTGTATTATCTATACTATCACATTATATATAATGTGTAGAATATACATTGCGTGGGTATATATTATTCATATATAGTCCCATATGATGTGTATATTATATATACTGGTGGGTATATGTAATACATGTTGCCCTATTTTATATACATTTACATACCAAATATATAATACATATTTAAATATTACATAGGCATAAAATATAAATATATTTATTAAATATGTTTTTATACATTTTATATTAAACATTATGTATCTATAATATAGATATATAATATATTGTAAAATACACAATTAAATATAGTCTAAATATTATATAAGTATATTTGTATTTTATATACTGTACATATTATATATAATATAGGTATATATGTAATATATGTATTATATATGTATATATAATTCATCGATTCTAAGTTGTTTCATTTGTAAGTATTATTTTGGGGGTAGAAAAAGGAGAAAAATTTACATTGATGCTCAATATGAAAGTGAAATAGACATTTAAAAATTATCAGTAATAATGAAATTTATATTATTTAACAGAAGAAAGAAACCCTACATGTTCTTCTTTGCATTCATAAGGGAATTTATAAGTCAATACCATAGACACATAATTATGGTGTCTACTGAACATTAATATTCACCTTAAGTATTAATTCTTCTTCACTCATATGAATAATTAAAATTGGCTTTATTTAAGTTTTTAAAGTCATTTTGAGAAGTCGTCCATTTCTAAGGACTAAATACCCTTGATACATGTTTTTGATCCTGATTCTATGGGATCGTTTTTCTTTCTATTTTCCTTTGTACAGCATATAAAAATAAGCAACTCACAGTTTGTCCCTCACGAGTAGCTCTAAATCTTGTTGAACAATAGCAAAGTCATGGTCCTGTCTAAACAGATTAGTACCTGTGGAAATCTTTGGCTGTCTCTGTTTTTATGCATATTCAATAATCTTAATAATTATAAATGTTCTGTTGAATGATTGCCCAATTCCTATTTTTTAATTTTTTAATTTAATTTAATTTAATTTATATTTTAATGGTACATTTTAGAGGTACATGGTGATAACATTCATCATGGGGGATTTGTACCTGTACACAATATATCTTGTTGCTTCTTTTTTTCCCGTTCCCCTCCCCTCCTTTCACCCCCCTCCTCTGTCCTTATTTACAAAAGCTTTGTTTTCATTTTTTCCTTCTATTTCTTATTTCTCTTGTCCCTCCTTTCCTTGCCCCCTCCCCCTCCCTTGTTCCCTTCCCATTTGAACAGTTTCTTTGCTTTCCCAATATAATACATTTTAGTCTTTATTTACACTTTCAGTTTCTCACACCAGAGAAACAGTGCGGTACTTAAACATGTATGTCTGATTTATTTCACTTAAGAGTATGGTCTCAAAATGCATCAGTTTACCTAGGAATATCTCAAGTTTATCGTTCTTTATGGCAGAGTAGTACTCCATTGTATAAAAAAACAAGGTGGCTGTTTCCAAGGAGCAGCTCTGTTGTGGCTGGTTCTCCTGATTCCTATTTAAGAAAACTCCTCTTAGGTATAGGTAATTGCTTGAATAGCCTGCTCTGTAGATTGTATTTCTGTAGCATGGTGTTCTGATTTTCTTAGCTTGGTGAATCTTTGACTTGGGAGATAAATAATAGAAAAATGAATGAAATTATATTCAGTGAGAGCTCAGTGAAACATGCTTGTCAGAATTCCAACAAGTGCCCCGTTAGTTAAAGGAAATGCCGTCCAGGCTTACTGGCTGAGCTCCTAATTTTCTGCCCATATTTATCATTGTTTAGTCCATAAATATAGCTACCATTTCCTTATCTGGGTTTATATAATTTCTGTTGTTACAGAAACCAGATATTTCACCGAGCAAACTCTTAAAGCACAAAGCAAACATCATATATGTGTCTCTTGTGTTGACCACTCAGCAAGTAAAGCTCAAGTCAAGTACGTGTTTCCCAAAATTTTACAAAATCATTATTAAAATAGAGTGTAGAGGTGTCGGCTACTTCCACTCTACTTCCTGGAGCTTTTTATGTTGACTGAGAGGCTCACATCTCTACGAGGCCAATCACCACGTTCCTAAGGCCACAACCACAGATCATTCCATTGTTTGACTCTTAAACTTCTGTAGGGCAGTGACTATTTGAATATAATCTACAAAATATAAGCCACAATAAATCAGTGGCAGATACAGAACTCGACCTCGGGGAAACTGTTCACACACTTGAAGACTCGTAACAACACCTGAGAAATGCTGCTTAGAAATGCCCACATATGGGCTACCTAAGATTTGCCCAAGGAGGAGTTTTATGTTAAAGATATTCATGAACCATGATTCCTATATAAAACAACACCTGTACCTCACTTCAGTGGTTCCCTGCCAGGCAATTATTCTGTAGTAGCCAATATTGCTTTTGTGATGATCCAATCACATGTGGAAGTTTCCTTTGTGCGTGAGGCTGTCTAGCAAGGACTCCCAGACAGGCAGCTGTGGTGATGTAGCTGCTAGAAGTGTGCTCCTCCTTGCTCCCTGACTCCAGCAGGGCTCCCCTGACCTCACTCTCTCTTCAGAGGACCTTTATTATAAATGATGGGAAATGTTTGGGACTCGGCTAACCATGATTACAGAGTCAGCGATAAGGAAGTGTAGTATTCTGTGAGTTGGTGAGGAAGGTGCACAGGGAACATATAGCCTGGTCCCTGATCCTAAACCAGAAGTATACAATGGGACAGTGGCGTTTCTTCTGACGCCAGGATCTCAGGGACAGAAAGCTGAAGGTAATGGAGGATGTGGAAGTGGAAGAGAATGGAGAGATCCAGAGAGAGAAATGAAATAACAGGCAGTGGGAGACTCGAGACTCTAAGAAGAAAATTCTCCATCACTATGTACATCTAAAATGTACCATTAAAATAAAATTAAAATAAAATAAAATAGTAACATTTATTATTTACCGAGAAAGCAACTTACCAAGGCTTTGCTACTCTAAGAGGGAAGTTTGTATGCAAAGCAATGCAAAGCTATATGAGCACCAGTATAAACAGTCAAATTGACAGAAGCAGGCAAGTAAAACAGGATGCAGGTACCGATGTTATGATCACGATGTCACCCGTGATGAATAATAGTAAAGTGCGTATTTGTTTTTGTTTTCCACATTGATAACACCACTGTCATTTTCTGCTGTTGTAGAAAAACTCCCCACAACTCATATTTCACAACTTAGGAGATGCATACACTGCAGGATTGGATTTGCGTCTTCCCAAATCCAATCCCACTTCCTCCCTAGCTCACTGTTTTCTGACCTTTGGGGACAGACATCATCCCTGCACACTCAGTTCAGAGGGGCAGCCTAGAACTAGGAAGCAGGGTAAGATGACTGATTTTACTTACTTGCCCTGAGTTGGGTGGAGAGATGCAGATAAAGTCAGAAGCCACCAGCATGTTGAATATTTACGAAACTTGAGTCCTTGATTATATTCCTTATTCTACTAATGCACTGGAAAATGAGATGCATTCTCTTAATCATAGAGAATCAGTTGGAATCATTAGAACTTCCAACTGGAGTTCTAATGTCTGTAGACATTTGCCTGGAGGGTAAAGAAAAGTCGCAGTACATTCAACCAACCAGCTGTGAGTGGAAGGATAGGCCTGAAGTTTACTACCTTGTACACACAGAAGCAGCCAGATCATGTAGGGGTGCAGGTTCGGTGGATACTACCCTCCCAGCCACAGTGCTGAGATGCTTGGGAGAAGCCAGCAGCGAGCCCTGTGGGCAGCAGCTGATTACAAAAGAACACACATTCAGTGGTCAGGAAAGCCCAGCTACCCACAGAGGTACTGTTTAGAAGGAAAACATCCAAGCTCCAGGCTCTAAATCTGAGCTCCATGACACTGACCAACACTCTTCCAATTTCCAGTGTTTCATCTGAGAAAGAGATAGATAGATAGGTGATAGATGGATAGATAGATAGATGACTGGATTGGGAAGGTAGGGGGTGGGTGGTAAGGGGAGGAAATTGATTGATGAAGCTACTGGGAGTCTTGAACTAAACTGAAGCTAACCTGATTATTGAGATCAGAAATAAAGAAATTGAAATGATATGTACCAAATGCATGTCGTATACTAAATGGTTTGTCATGTACTTTTATTTTATGTTATTAAATAACAAAATCATTTCATCACCTTATTCCTGTATGACTCTTAAAGCTGCTCTGTTGTATAACAGGATAATGCCTCCTCTGCCTTTTGAGCCATGCTGGAAGTCCCTAGAATATTTTTATCTGTCATTTTGAGCTCATTGATACACATACCAAACATTGTAATGACTCTCATCATCAATTGGCACTTATTAAATATTCACAGAAAGTGCACAACTCTGAACATTCTGTGAAATCCTTTGAATAGGTCTGGCACTGCCTTACAGACAGCTTAAAAATAAATTTTAAGGATATATTCAAATTAGGAAAGTCATCATTGAATAACATAAAAAGTGGAACATACTGAGAAGCATAAAGAAACAATTTGAGTCATTCAAAGCTCCTCACTCAGATTTGAGGGTGAGGTTTAGCAAGTAATGGAACCAGGTCCCTTATACTCTTAGCACATTTCCACTCATCTTCATGTGTGCATAGTTTAGCCTGTTGAGTATATGGCATAGAGTGCTAATTCCTGCTTTTCCCCTACCCTGTACTTTAAAACAATTTTTTGCACTGTTACAAGTCTCATAAAACATAATTTTAATGTTTGGACTGTAATTAATTTGTCAGATTTTTTTAGTATAGTATTATTTTAAATAATTCTTTAGCGAGTGTTTCCTTCCTTCCCTTTCTGTTCATTCACATCTTTATCAAATGCCTTGCACGTGTCAGGCACTTCTAGCCAACACTGCTGGGCTTTGGGGATGTCGAAGTGAGTAAGTGGAAAAGATGGCATATAAAACCAGATATCTGCAATAGAGTGTCACTCATGTTATGTACATCTGCATTTACATTTGTGTTCATTAAGGTTCTATTACAGAAAGAGGAATCTGGGGCCAAAGTGAAGCAGCACAGTGAAGGTTATAAATGTGCACTGCCTGCCGGCTCTGTGTGGGGAGTCTATCAACTCGCAAAGCCCCCGCAGCGCACACTTCTCACTAGAGCCCTCTCCGCACATCATTATATCCTGTGCATGCTTGCCCATTCGATAAGTAGAAAACTCATCCTTGATTTGTTTCTTTCCCTCGATAGTGAAGTTAAACATTTTCATATGCTAATCGAGTTTTTCCATTTCCTTCTTTTGTGAACTCTTCACCCATTGAAGTGTTAGTGTTTTTATCAATATGTCTATTTTCTTTATATAGTAAGATTATTTACCTTTTTGTGATGTTATCTAGCAATTACTCACTCTCAAACCTTCAATTTTATTTGTGCACATGATACCGAGGAATTTATAACATTTTATATAAGTAATTAAATATTCAATTTTGTAATATATTCCCCCATAGAATTTTATATTTCTTTACAGAGAGTAGACTGAAGGATCTATTTAGCTATTTCTTTCTCCTGTCCATTTTTTTTTTCAATTGTAAAGACATTGCTACTCATTTGGGCCTCTGCAAGATAAAGGAGATTTGTTCATCATTGAGTGAGCTCAAAGGGGCTTGCCGATGGACTCGGTCTGAAATGGGTCAAGTTAGACATGCTGATCCCAGGAAACTCCTGGGATCAGCGTCTGCTCCTTCCAGCACTTTCCCTTGCCGTGGTCGTACTCATGCTTGCTCATAGGTGTCAATTCTCCCTTTCAACTCGGCTCCTCAACAACCCTCATCCTGACTCCTTCCATCTTCTCCCTCTGCTTCTGCGTTCTCATACTTTTAATATCAGATCTTTTTGCTGATTGGTTGCAGCTCCCCACTTTCCCTCTTCAGTTTTCAAAGAGCACAGCCTAGTTCATCTTTATGCACACTATCAAGATCTGAATGGCTGGTCCGTGTGTGGATTTGCTGTCGTCAGCCGGGGTCTGCGCTGACCAGTCAGCTAGGACAAGTAGGAGAGAAACGGTAATGCCTCACGTTGCGCTGTGGGCTGGCCATGTCTCTTTTCGTGGACTCTGGGCGTGGGAGGCTTGTGACTCCCTGCTCATCTGCTGCCACAGTGCTGTGGCAGCTAAGAATGTAGTCGTGGATTCGGGACATGATGGAACCGACCCTGTCTTTGCTGCTGCCCAGCTCGGTGTCCTCCTACAAATCCCTTCACCCCCTCTAAAGCACAGTGAATGCATCTGAAAACGGTGACATTTATATAATCTTTAAGATCCACTTTAATTCCAAATTATCTGTAATTCTCATACACACTATGTGACCCTCTGACGACAAGGTAAAGTCTTCTCTGCCCTGTAAAGCGGCTCGCTTTTATGAAGATGCTACAGATATTACACTTATCTGTGAAATAAATGAAGCAACACTCTTCACAACACCTCCTTCCAGATGGAGTCTGAGGAGCTGAAACCCAAAAGAACAAATACACAAAGTAGACAGCCCTTGGTTGGTTATAAGATAGTTCAGTTGACTAGTGTTAGCAAGCCATTTATTATTTTATTTTTATCTTTTAAATTCACTGCTAAAATTTGCTAAATTCCTGAGTGAGCAATCCACACAAAATGCCAAATCCAACACTTAAATAAAAAATCAGTAATGTCACCAAAATATTTTTAAGGACTCATTTGTTATCTGAAATAATTAATGGTATCTGCCATAAAAACTACTGTCAAGTCTTAGTAGTGTAGCAACAGAAGAATTTATTTTGGGGCTGTACGATCCCCGGCACCACAAAAAAAAAAAAAAAAAAGTATTTTGGGGCTGTATCAAAGTTTAGACATTTACTGTGTGGGCTTTCCATGATGGTTGAAGAATCTTGGCTCCTCACATGCTATGACACTGCTACCTTCCAGGACTTCTTCAAATGTCTGCACAACTTTGATTTTAGCTCATCGCAAGCAGAGGGAATGAGAAAGGACTTGTAGCCAGCTCCCAGGGAGGTGTAGAGTACATCCAAGCTTTTTCCTAGACAAAATCCGGGACTTTGTCTCTACCCTGATTGCAAGGGAAGCTGAGACATGTAGTCTTCCTGTAGCCAAGAAGAGACAGATTTTTTTTTTTTTTTTTTTTTGTGCCGGGGATCGAACTCAGGGCCTTGAGCTTGCTAGGCAGGCACTCTAACCACTGAGCTAAATCCCCAGCCCTGTAGCCAGGAAGAGGAAGCAGAATTAAATAACATCTCGCTAGTCTTTGCCATAATGTGTGAAACGTGAAATATTTGGTGAATGAAAAGTCAAGGGTCGCCTAAAATGAATTTTCTATCTTATATATTGCATCAATAATAATGAAATTATCAAAAATAAATTTACTTCCTAAGAGCCAAAAATAAATTTTCATACAAGTTTTATTTTATTAAGAGAGTTGTAGATAATTCTTGTTCATCATAGAAAAATGTCAGTAAGGTTTGAATCAAATGATTACATGTAGCAACTGATTTTGGCAATATGTTCCCAAATTATATTTTTCTACAAATTCTTTACAATTGAATTTTAGAGCTGAGGTAAACTAATAGAACAAATGACCCAGTAGGGTACTCAGGATATTTACATAATTATTATTTTGTATATAAATGTCAATCACCTTTAAATACATAGTTTTTTTTTCTTAGTTCCATATAAGAAAACTAACAAAAACAGTATTTGCTTTATCTTCTAAAGGAACCATGCAAAATGAGTCATGACTTGTTTCCAAAGGCTGATTTTTTTTTCCTTTCTCTTTTTTACTCACCCTATACAGAATAAAACATTCTTCCTTGTTTCTATTTTCCTATTCTGCCTATATGAATTTTTTCCTCAAGACTTCCAGCAGATTCTTTAACATCTTTCCCCCAAGGAGTATCTCTGTTTCCAGTACTGTTGTGACTTGAAATCAGGTGTAGTTATCCAGTAATTCAGAACACATTAAAAATAGTGTTACTTAGATAACATACACACATTCTTTTCATGTACGGGAAAGTAATATTGCTGCATTGAATGCTGCAGTAATTTCTGAAACATTCAGTTGCATCATGCTATGTCATGATAGAAACATACATGATGAAAGTAAATATTACTAAAATTCCATTAATTTGAAATTCTCTTGATTTTTATAGTAGTTCGGTTTATTCTGATAGATAAACATTATTAAGATCTCTTTGATGTCCTGGATTTAGTCGTTTTGGGCCTAAGGTAACATTCTTTTGACTTCAAATGCTTGACACAGTACTTTCTTTCAACCGGTAATTTAGAAATAGTATCTTGCATTTCTTTTTCCTTTTGGATATAACCACCACCTTGTCATTGGAACAGAATATAAAGCTGATTTTCCATCAACATTGTTAGAAATCTGTTTATCAGTAGTCTTCCTTAAGTTGTCTTCATTCTGTCACAATAAGCAATTCCAAAGAATATTGCAATTAAAATACCTTTAACGAATCCTGGTTGTTATGGATACCACTGAATATTCTGCATTATAGAATGTGGCACTATTATGAGATTATACATTCAATATTTATCATTTCTTAGCTTTATCAAGACCCTGTTAGGGGAAAATACTATGAAATTTTTGTCTGAGTTGCACAATTCTGGATAATAGCATCAGATAATAGTTTCTAAAGGAGAAATTTTGAGTTGAAAGAATGTCAGTTTGCTAGGTGTTTTAGTTACTTTTCTCTCGTTGTTGGGACAGAATACCCGACACCCAAACTTAGGGGAAGAAAGGTTTATTAGCTCACAGTCTGCAGAGGTTTCAGTCTATAGTCCGCTGGGTCCGAAGCAGAAAGGGCCAGTGTGGCAGACCGGCAGCCGGCCGGCCGCAAAGTAAAGTGAGGAAAATGCAAGGAATGTATGCAAATAAGCAATGCAAACAAGCAGCTAGTTAAGCTTCTTCCTGTATCTTTATCTAGGCTACCTGCCCCCAGGGCGGCCCGCACTCCCGCCCCCAATTTCAGTCTCACATCCTTGATCCCAGCAGAACCTTGCCAAACCGATCAATGGATCAATTTAGTAATCACACACTCTAGATCCAGCTATCTCTTACCACATGAGGCTTTGGGGGAGCATCTAGACAGAAACCATAACACTAGGTATAGTGATACACACTTGTAATCCCAGAAGGCTGAAACAGGAGGATCAAAGCTGCACTCAGGAGGCTGAAACAGGAGGATCGCTATGAGTTAAAGGCCAACTTGGGCTACATAGTTCAGGGGCAGCCTGAGCTACATAGTGTGACCTTGTCTCAAAACAAAAACAAAAACAAAAACAAAATTAGTATAAAATGTATAAAGTTTGGTGATATCTTGATAAATAAATATACTAGCTCTTATTGAAAATAATTATTATAACCATTTTTACAATCATCCTACAATAATTGAACACTAAGTGAAAAGCATTGTTTATCTTGCATATAAGATTATAGGCAATAATACACATGTGCCCACTCTATTTATGTAATGTATATAAATATAGAAAGGCTATGATGAAATCCTAATTAACTATTAAATGATTTTACAGACTGATGTATGCTAATGTGAGAAATGTACACCATATCTTTTTAGGTGAAAAAACAACCAGGCTCAAATTAATGTGTATAACATATAATTTTTTATAAAAATATGATTCAAAGATATAGTGAAATGTTATACATCAGATGCTTATAATAATTATTTTTGGATGATGGAATTATAGGTAATTATTTCTTTGTAGTTTTCTGTATTCTCATGGTTTCTGTTTTAAGCATGTCATTTGTTTGTAAATAAGAGGAAATAATAAATATAATTAGAAAATATCTCGTTCTGGAAATGGCATGAATACAAATAAGTGTAATACTTTAAAGAGCTACAAAGATATTCATTTGTTTATTCAGCAAATGTATTAAATATTTACTGTCTCGGATGTTGGAGATGTGCTGGGGGTACAGTCTCTATCTTCGAGAAGTACTTTGTAGGCAAAGTATCAGGGAAATTCAAGAAGGAGGAAGGTTATTTTGGTTGTTATCCCAGACACGTGGTTCTCAAAATGCCAGAAAACCTTGACGTCACAATTCAAATGAAAAACTTCATCTTCTTGTAAATGACCTCAAAGAAACAACTGAAAAGTATCTCTGCTAGGGAAAAATACTCAATTTGGGAGTCTTAGAAATAGTTAGACTAATAGAAAATTAATTTTTGTGTATCACAGATAAAACATTTGAACACAAAAGTCAGACTTGGAAATGTGGCTGTCTCAAACATTTGTTGTTCATAATGGGAGGTTATCACTCACAGACAGCAGATTCCATTGTACCCTTCACTATGGTGTGTCCTCTCAGATGCGGACCATTCCAGGGTGGCCTGCATTTCCCTTGTGCTAGAGGCCAAGAGGTGGAGAAGGTGGCCAAAGTCAGAGCAGCAGAGGCAGCTGCCACACTGTCTTTGTGGCGCCTTGGGCCATAAGACCATTTCTTCTTCAGGGGCCCCTGGCACGTTGGGACTGTCAAAAAAGCGTGGTCAGCTGTAGTTCTTAAGTGCAACATAGAATAGCAACTTGTAATTTTTAAGCTTAGGAAGAAAATTAGTTTTCACAGAAGAGCACGAAGGGATATTTTGAACATCAGCTCAGCCCTTATGACTCCAATCTAATTCATTATCAGTGGATAGGACTTATTTGTTTAAAATTGATTTTAAATGTCCTTTATGGCAAAAGCTCTTAAGTAAAGCCATCAAGACATTCAATAAAGGGATTCAAGATTGTGAAATGATTTAACATAAAAAGAGTATTAGTCCACCCACCTGAGAGCTAGCTTATCCAAAGTCAAGGCCACTACTGGGTTATTTTGAAGTTTAGTAATTTAGTGAAATGGATCTCATTTATTTGATAATTTGAAAAATTATACTGCAATTTTGATCTGGGTAGATTTTTTTTATTTCTTGTTGCCTTCTCTCGCAGTGCATTCTGAATTTAGTCCTTTGATTTAGATGCATAGTTGATTTAGTCTCCATGTGCGGGTCCATTTTCTTCTGGCTTTTCTGCCTAGCACACAGATGGGCCAAATTTTTGTCCAAATACATGAGACTCAATACAACCTGATTGAGTATCGTATGTGAATGAGGAAGTTATCTACTTCCTTCCATACTAAAACCTCTGTGATCAGACTTCTTCTCTTGTTTTTGTAAAGTTTACAGTGAATCAGTCAATAATGGTACTTCAACAGGAACTTCATAAAGGTGATAGTCTTCAGAGGGATGGTGAAATATTAACTGGAAAAGAAAGAAAAAGACTTGTGAAATTATATATATCCCTGTCTGTGTCTGTAACAGAAAAAATTATTATTACAAAGAATAAAAACTGGCACATCTGATAGCTGTCTGCAGAACATTTGAAAGTAGCCTAGACCTGGTCCGAGGGACATTTATGGATAACCCACGTTGAGAGTGTGTGATACCCTAATGGAGCCTAACCCTGCGCCGCCATTCTTAGCATCCTTGGGGTGTACCGGAGTCTTCAGTAAGGCCTGCTGTTTTCTGGCTGCTCAGAATATTTCTGTCCTAACTCCTGCCCTTCATCCAGCTCTCAAACATCTAGTTAAGGGTCAAGGTAGAAAAACCAATCTGAAAGGACATTTTGCTGTCAGTGTGAAGCACACAAATGTTTGCAGCAACTACTCTTTTCTGTATTATAGAATGATATATTCTATGTAGCCATTCAGTGTGTGTGTGTGTGTGTGGTAAGACAGACACTCACATGGATAGTGTCAGACTGTTCACACTGGTGTGGAAATAGGACTAAATCGTATAATTTAGAACAAGCAAAATAATTATTGTCAAATAGTTTCCCTGATTTATCAGTTTCTAAACATTTGTGTCTTAGGGATTTATTGCTTGTACCTAAAATTTTGATTTTATCCTAGCAATTTCCTTCACCAGTGTGAATCAATTGGCTCCCTTTTGGGGCTTTTGCGCATTCAGTTAATTCTCCTAGAAATTCTTCCCCCTAACTCTTCTCCACATGCCTGCTGGTTCAAGACCTGGTTCAGATGCCTTTTCCAGTTCAAAACTTTCCCTGACCTAAGTAAAGTTGGTAAGTTTCCTATTCGATCATGTCTGTGCAGTTTCTAATCGAATTACTGTATTCACCACATTGGTTTGTATTTATTCTGCGTCTTTCTTCCCGCTAGAGGATGCATTACTAAGGGTACAACTTCTACCTTCCATTCTCCCTATCTCTACTGTCTGGCACCCCATCCTGCACATCATCCACCAACTGGACATCCCAATTCAGTGAATTTGTGTTGGCAGAGAAAGGGAGAGCTTTAAGCACTGAAGGCCTGAGGGAGAATTCAGGGGAGGGGGTGTAGGAGAAAGGCACTGCTGTATGCACTGAGAAAAATTTCACTTCGAAATTTCCTTTCGGGGTGACCCATTGTGCCTGTGAGCAGCTGGGCTGAACTCTGTGTGCCTAACTCCAGGCCCTTAATTTACAAAAGGGGGCTGCTATCTGCAAAGCTCGGGGGAGAGTCTGCCTCTCACGTCTGCTGAAAGCCTTTTCTTAAGGCCTCTGCTGCCTGCTGCAGTCAGCTACTATGATCCATCTTTTGTGTAATTTCCCAGAAGTCTTCGCCAAGCTGTTTGTTCAATTAATCCTTGAAGAATTTCTTTTTCAATGGCCAAAGAGATGGCTTCAAAGTATTAAAGACCTAAAAGAAATCCTGTTGCATGTAAAAGGGGGGATCTCATTTTAGACATGTAGACATCTGAAAGGAAGAGGTATTTTATAATAGTTCTTTATGTTAATGGCTGTCAATGTCAACAGACACAACTCTGCTGTCCCATTGGGACTATTAAGGTAAAGTTTTCATGGATGATCTAAAAGCTGGTATTAGTAAACATATAAAAATAAATCTGACATAAGGGAATTTTTTCTAAGAAATATATCACCTGTAATTTAAAAATGTGCCTGAGACAGAGAAGCAGTTTTAAACCTATCTAAATCCACTTCATATATATATCCTGGACAACCAGAAAACAGTTCAAGGTGATGGTTAGGATTTTCCTTCACTCTCAAAGACCATGAAGAACTGGGGACCATGTCACAATATGTGTGGGATGCAGATCCCCAGGTCTCATGCCCATCTACCCCTATTTCATAGTAGGAGGCTTGGGTTAAACCCTTATTTCTTATCTACTTACTGCTCCTAAGAGTAATACGGAAAGACTGTGTCTTTATGTTTACGACTATCTTATCTATAACTTCATCAACTTTGTTATTCCTCAGAGATCCATGCAAATAAGTTGCCTTACCCAACAAACCAAGATGCTGTCTTAGGAGGCAGCGAGTCTACCGTACACTTGCCCACAGCGTGGTGGAAGCGGGTAGAGTGCTGTGGGGCTGGTGTGTGAGGAAGGAGAAGCAGCAACAAAGCTGTATCTGAGATGGAGGTAAATTGGTAGTTCGAAAACTTCTCTCCATTTTAAACAAATGAATAGGTATTGATGACTTACTCCTCTGAATAGGTCCATAATTCTGTGGCCTCTATAATCATAAAGCATATAATTCTGTAAATGTGTCACAAGTGCTGGTGTGGCTGATCCTGAGAAACAAAAATCAAAATACTGAGAGTTTTTAGGAAGTTATAAGCTGGTTAGTCTTCTTATATGAAAACTGCGTGGTATAAGGAAAGCCAGAGAGGGGAAGAGCTGAGTTCTGATCCTTGCTTTTCCTCACATTGTCCTGCGTAGAATACTGGCCAGAGTAGGGAGGGAAAATGTGACCCCAGTCCAGCACCAGTGACAAGTGAAGTGAAAACTGCAGGAAATCTCTCCAGCATGGCGGGTGGAGGGCTAGTAACACAGGTTCCCAGACACTTCGGCTGACCCCTGACAGTCTTCTCCTCCCCACTATCTCTAGCAGGACTGGAGAAGATGAAAACACAGTCCCCAAAGGGTGGGGTTGTAGAAAGGTGGAAGGTCTACAGAGTTGCCCTCCATCACCTTGTACCAGAGGAAGGGGAATTCTGGGCCAGAAATTAGACATAAATACGAACAGAAATGTAAATAAGAGCAAGGATCCTCAGTATCCTCCAAAAGAAGGAGGAGGGTAAAATGAAAGTGTCGCTCAGTGATGGTGTTTGCTGAGGACACATAAAGTCCTGAGTTTGGTTCCTAGTACACACACACACACACAGAATTTCTAAGAATTAAAGGAAAACACTGAACGGTTTCATAGTGCCAAACCTTTTAGAAAATACCAAAACAAGATGAAAGATATTAGACTGAAACACCTTAAAAAACAAACAGGACATTTTGAAAATTTCCCAATAGAAAGAGCAGACTATTTATAAACAAGAAGAACATAATTCTCAGTGTTAATGTTATATGCAAAATATAGAGGAATAATTTTTTTTTTCTTTTTTGTGCCAGGGATCGAACTTAGGGCCCTGCACTTGCTAGACAAACACTCTAACCACTGAGCTACATCCCCACCCCCAGGAATGATATATTTAAGAGTTGTAATAAAGGGACTTGAAATCTAGGATATTACATTAAATTAATAATTTAAAGTCTAGAAAGCTACATATTTTCAGGCAAGGTGAAAACAGAAGATTCATCAAGCAAATGACTCTTTTGAAAGCAATCTTTCAAGAAGTACACCAGTAAGTTGTCAAATAAACTTAGGAAAAGATGTATGGAATGTAGTGATGAGGAAATAGCTTAGTAAATTTTCTAGTTGTTAAAACAAACCTAACATCCATAAAAGATACCTAAAATTCAGAGCTAAAAATGTAGAAAATATGTCTACAGTAGTGGTAGGGGTGAAGGAAATGAGAGAGAAATAGAGACAATAGAGATATTGATAAGCATAAGAAATGAGGAGAATGAAAAGATTAATGCAGCCAAAAATTAGTGTTTATTTGCTAACTAAAGAATCAATAAAATATAATAATTTTTATACAAGAAGAAGAAATTTAATTATGTCAAATGGAAGACATAAAAGCAGGATTAAGGTATTTTACAGAAAATATGCAATGGAAAACCCAATGAAATATGAAGAAACAAATAGAGGCTTGTAGTTGATTTATTATTGGGGTCAACTTGCGCCAGAACGCCCAGCTGGACTGAGTTGGTGGTTCTGTGCATAGAGGATCCACCTGAGGATTGTTGCTAACGCAACATAAAGTAGAATGGGAGCAGAAGCTGTTTCCCAGGAGAAGCTCTACTGTGGCTGGTTCTCCTGGAGGGAACTTGGCTGTTCCCATTGAGGAAGGAGCTCGGAGCCTTCCTGTTGTCGAGGATGACTGTTGTTGCTTCAGGGGAGCTCTGGTCTTCATCTCTGCTGCGAGTGTCATATCCTGGTTCCGGTAAAGATTTCTTCAGCCGTCATCTGCAGACATGGACATACACTGACAGTGTTGTGAGCTCCCAGCCCTGGATTGGATCTTTTGGGTCTCCAGTGAATAGATAGACATTTGGCACTCTTCCTGCACTTGGTTTATGGGTGAATATTGTAACTTACAAATGTCGTGTATTAAATCTGCTCTCTTACAAACCACTGACTCTGAAAAGGTAACTAATACAAGGCTGTTATGTGCAATAAACATAAATGTATTAAACATTGACTAAAAAATGACTGGAAGAAACATCACTCAACAAAATGTAAAACATGAAAGAAATATTTTAAATAAAAAAATGAAAATTGTGAATGAAAGTGGGACTTTCAATGACAAATATTGTTAGATTATGAGATCCAAGCCTG
Organism: Hystrix cristata; assembly: GCA_004026905.1. NCBI lineage: Eukaryota > Metazoa > Chordata > Mammalia > Rodentia > Hystricidae > Hystrix > Hystrix cristata. The sequence continues at coordinate 121,857 of PVJO010003019.1, forward strand.
TCATAGAAGATACTTAAGACAGTTAAAATATTGACATTATTTTTTTCTTTTTATTTTATGAAAAAATAAAACGAATTTTCATAACCAGGAAATAAGAGAATAACATTGTATTGTATCATTATCTTCAAAGGAGTTACTCGTACAAGATATAAACCAAAAAGATTCTTACAAAAAAGAAATGAACAAATAATAACACAAACTTTCTTTTCAATGAGCTGAAATATTAAGTCATTGACATTATTTTTATACATACAGAAGAGTTGATATAACCAGACCAAAACTAAAAGAAAAATGAGAACCAAGAGAAATAAACAAATATACAAGTGATTTCGACTGAAATCTGGTCAATGTGCGCCATGCCTCTTTTTTGAGAATTCTTCTTTTCTACGGCAGTCTTCTCTCCACGTATGCAGAGCTCCAGAAGGCCCCAGTAATTCCCTTACTCTTCGCTCACTCCTTGACCAATGGCTCACAGTTGCAGGGATTGGATAGCTTGCCTTCCTCGCCTTGGGGAACTCAGACTGTAATTTACTCCAAAGTTTCCCTGGAGGATCTGGCCAACGCTACACTCTGGAACTAAAAATGTAGAAAATACACACCTAGAAGTCATAGGGGTGAAGGAAGGGAATAGAGGAGCAAGAAAGGCAAATAATACAGATATTGATAAGCCTAAGAAATGACCAGACTGGAAAGATGAATGCAGATGGTGAGTTCATGCCCTTGCGTGGCTTGCTTCTCTTCCTTCTGAGGTCCCCACTACCCTGCTGGTCTCCGCGGAGAGCACGGTCTGACTGCATCGCCTGCTAGCGCACTCTTACCTCCGCCTCTGCTTCAGGGAAACTGACCTAAAATACCAGCTCTAATATTTCCTCATACTCATTCCTTCTGGCATTAATTATTTTTTATTTTTTAATTTTTATTTTTTAATTAGTATATGTTTGTAGTACATAAAATTTACATTTCTTGCAGGCAGTTGGTATGTGTACATAATACATGCGATTTCTTTTTTCATCCTGTAATTTCTGACACTCCAATTTAATGCGTATTAAAATTTCATGTTATTTTCTTTGTCTTTCAACATTGTTTTCATATTTTCAAACCCTTTGCGTTTTCATACTATACTACGGATAGTTTCTTTAGCTTTGTAATCCAATTAGTAAATTTACCATTAACTTATCTAATTTGTTGTTTACTTATCCATTGAACTTTTACGATTTCAGTAAAGTATATGTTACATTTCAAAAGTTCTTTTTGGATCTGTTGCTGCATTTCATAGTTTTACTTGTTTTTCATATTTTAACTCTTATTTTCTTGGCATATTAAACATATAATTTCCTATTCTGTGTCTTTCTGACACCTGTTGTTGCTATTGGACTCTACCTGGTAATTTCTTGAGGGTATTGTTTTATAAATTTTGACTGTGAATTCATGTTCCTTGGAACTTTATCAGTTGGAATCCTTTGAAGCCTGAAAGGAAGATGTATTCCATCAAAAAGAATTTGCCTAGACTCATCTCTGACCCCTGCAGGCTTGACTAATGTGGGACCACTTTAAAGAGATTATTGGGATTTAGGTTCGTTGGGCCACCAACTCAGCGTGGGTTCAGACTCCCAATCAGAGTGGGGAGTATTCTTTAACAATAAATACTCCACTTGAGGGACATTTTTTTCTGAACTTAGCACAAAAATCATAGCAAAGAACTTTTTTTTGCTGTCTTGTACTACAGAGCCTGTTCATTTCTGGTACATGTTACATTCTGCAGGTACCCTGTAAATCCTATTCAATTTTATCATCTTCAGTGAGCTGTAGGCTTTGTCTTCTGTACCTTCTGTACTGGAAAGTAAGACATAGAAAAAGAAAAACAAAAAAGAGAGGAAACTAAGGTTCAACAGAATGAAGTGTATGTACCAAGGTCAAAATGGATTCAGTACTTTCTTAACTCTCTAGAAAGCATTTTTAATTTAGTTTCTGACCTTGAAAAGTTCTGTCTTGAAAGAACAAGGGTATAGTTGTAAGACTTTTAAAATATTTCATTTACTATTTTTATTTTTTCAGAAATATGTCAATTCCTCACATTTTTGCTCTTGTTTTTTCAGTGTGAGCACATGTATATTTTCTCCAATGACAAGGCCACTGTTGATTGACACGTCATTTATTTATCCATGTATGTATTAGAGAGGTCATGGGCTTGGCCCGTGCCCATTAAACATGTGGCTGACTGATAGTTCTATTAGTCTGGAAGCAGCATAATCCAGACTCGTCCATTTAAATTTTATAAAAATCATATGGATTGAATAATGATGCATTGGTCATGGACATCAATGAGAAGATTAGCAGGAGATTACAAATGAATGTTGGTTAACACTCTAGTTTTGTGAACAAGTAGTTGTAGAATTTCTAGGAATTTTATCCACAGTTTTTCAGTGACGACCTTACATCAGAGATCGGCAGTGGATTACAAGAGCAGCAGTACCAGAGCCCACCAGCTGCCCAGCTATAAAGACAATAAAGGGCAAATCCAGTTCTCATGGAATCTGGAACATACTGAGGGACAAGTTGGAGGAAATAGCACTAAGTTCTCATATAAAACCTCAAAACGTTGTTCTTGTTGTGGTTGTTGTTTTGGTTCTGCGGATCGAACTCAGGGCCTTGCACTTGCTAGGCAAACGCTCTAACCACTGAGCTAAATCCCAGCCCCCCCCAATTTTAAAAGCAGTGTTTTATTTATTCCTTTACATTAAGAAAAGCACTAATAATTTTCCCTACGTATAAGGGGAGAAAACTTCCTACTTTTTTCTCTCTGATCAGGCCCTTGTACCTGGAGGGAAGAATTATGTATGCTTCACTCATGAAATCTGCCATTGTGAAGGAAAGCATTGTGGAAGCCAAATGAACTTACATGGAAATAAGTGGGGACCAGTATATAAATGAGATGCTGGCTGATTTCTTTCAAGGTTAGTTGAGAGTTTAGCCCAAGGCAGAGTCAACACCGGGATCACAGAACTCCAGGATCACAGCCCAGGAGGCGGTAACAGTAGGATACAAGCCTGAGAGTAAGTTCAGGAATTCCTGGTAGTCACAATGGGGCCAATGGAAAGCTCAACGAAAAGGGTCTTCTTTCCCAGTGATTTCTAAAAGTATTGTTATCAAGGATCATTTTTATTATTAATACACATGACTTACTCTGGGTATTAAAAATATTTCACTCCTTGAATTGCATTTAAGAAGTAACTTAATTCATTTTTAAACAATTAAAGGCATACATAAAGATCAGCATGGAATATTTAGTAGGTGGTAGGATATATGTTAGTGTAGACCAAAGTAAATATTATAATGTTCATTTATTTACTCCTTCATTCATTCACTTCTTCAGTTACTCTCCTGTTCCCTAATTCATCAATTATTGAATAGTTTTCATGTCTGAGAAATTAGGTTGAACACATGAGTTTTTATTGTGGTGAAGTAAAATGTTTACAGGAGCTTCCTGACATATTAAAAATAACTCAAATTCCCACTAATAAAAACTTCATAGATTGCAACTTTTGGGGAGCATATTTTTTACATGGAATGATTTAGACCTAGAGAGTTTAAGTGATTTTTCCCTGGTTGTACAGAAACTTCATGGTTGTCTGAGAAAATAGGAGTCAGATCTTAATTATACTCAAATTAGATAATAAATATGACAATTAACATTCATGATGTGAACACTGTTATAATTTATTATTATAAACATGACAGATCATACTTATTTTGAGAATATAAAGTATTAGGTGTCGTTAGTGTTATACTGCTCTTGGTATAATATTCTATTACACTGTAGATAATGATTTCTCTTTTGGTGGCAGAATGCAAAATGAATAATAAATACGTTAATAATACAGATTACAAAATTAAAGATGACTTATTTCAAGTCTTCTGTCCTAGGAGCTGTTGTTATACTTGGCTAAAGAAAGCTAAGGAATTATTTGTACTATAGCTCTTAATTATACCAGTCAGCAACAGTCTTTCTCTGTAAACCTCAATCAGGGTAACTGGGCCTCACATATTTCTGGGCCTCAGTCAATTATAGCTGCTTATAAATGACCTTTGACTGATTTGTCCAATTGGATTTTAGTATACGTACGCCCAAGTGAGCACAGATTTGTCCAGTTGGAAACTACGGTCAGGCAAGTTAGTCATATGAATATTGACATAATCTGAGGTAGTTTTTAAAAACTCCTAGAGCAGCTGTGCATTCAATCTATGATGGTCATCTAGACAACTGCTACGTAGTCTGGCAGAACAGAAGAAAAAAGCAGTGACCAAACACAATGTTTTCCAGTGATACTTGTCCAAGAGTCGACGTGGGTCACCTCTACTGAAATTCTAAAATCAGAGGACATCAGGACTGTTCCATCTCTTTGTAGATAGAAAATTTAAGAGCCTACAATTTTAGTGGCAGCAGAATATATCTTTATTATTTATTCATTCCATGATGTATTTACAAATGTGAAATACATTTGAGTTTGTTTAATTTTAAAACTATCATTAATTTTATAATTTTATGAACTATTGAACAGGTAACAAACTACGTAATTGTTGAAGAAAAGAGTATCAGTGGGAATGCGTTTGGTAAAATAGGAAAAGATATTTAAAATTTACTAGGTGCCTTCAATAAAAATGTGTTTTTCAAATTCTCAAAACGTTAAAGCTGTCTTAATGAGTGACATATGTTTTTAAAAATTGCAAAACTAGGAAATTTGGTTGAAGAAAAGACAAAATCATGGTCTTATTTTATACCATGTTTCCTTTTGTAGTAATTAGTCCACATGCCTCAAAAAGAAATTTATGATGTGTATGGTTTTCCAACTGAGTATATATTCATTTTGGAAGATTTTCTTTATTTTTTCATAAGCAACATGATTTTAAGCTTTCTTGAAACTGGACATCTCAGAGGCCCGACAAGAAGGCTTTTTACTGGGAAAAGTTATGAAATTGTAATTTTAGATTTAAGTTTGACCACCAAGGAAGTTTACCCTTGTGGCAGTAAAAGAAATCTTGGGAGAAAATATAAGAATTGGGAAAAATGCTAAAGTTAAACAAAGAAATTTTTCAGGTTTAAATTATTTAATAATTATTCAGAGTCATTGGGCACCCATTTGACACCAAGCACTGTGAATATCTCCGCAGAGGAGAGTCAGGAAACATCTTTACCCTCCAGCCATTTACAGGCACATGGAGACTGCTCACTGCTGCAGGCATCCACGGTGTGTGTCCTGAGTTCCTGAAAGGATGAAGCATCATAAGGCATAGAAGGGGCCCAGTTTAGATTCAGAACACTAACGAAGGCTTCTCAGGGAGATTATCTCTAAGAGCTGATGGATGAATAAAAGTTAAAGCACAAAAAGGCTGAGAACAGGAAAAGTGTTCCCAATGGAGAGCAAGACTTATGCAAAGACTAAGAATCATAATTACAAGCCTAGATGCAGTAGATCAGCCCACTGCTTTGAAAAGATCAGGAGGGGCTAATAAATCCAAGCAGGAGGCAGGAGCACTCCACCCTCTTTCTCTTGTGTCCTTGCCACTACACAGAAGTCATCAAAATAGTACGGATAGAAAAACACCATTAAGAGTAAATTGAAGTCCCAGAAAAAAAAAGAGATTGTAAGAAGCCACCCAGACATTATAAATGAATTCAAGTTTGCAGCCATAGGCAAATTGCATTCCAAGGTGTTGAAAGGATTTACAGATGTAATCACAGAATGATTGGCAGTAATCTACAGAAATCATAGGGAAAGGGAAGGCTGCCAGGAGATGTGATCAGAGTGAAAATCACCCCCATTCTCTCCAAGGGTAAGAAAGTAGATTTGGGAAACTATTACATCAACAATGTTGATCTTTAATAGCATTCGAGAATGGATTAGTCTAACAAGGAATTGAGAGTACTTGGAAAATAATGAGACCACAACCAGGATCCAGTCTGAGTACCCTAAAAGCATTCCTCCCAAATTAGCCTTATTTAATTTTCTGTAGGTTGAGTAGCCTGGGTGGTTTCAGGGGTTGAGAGGCAATATTTATGTCTAGGTAGGGATTTTGATGAAATCACTCGCATGTCTTTGTGGACTAGGGTAGAAACATGACTGGATGATAGTGGAAGCAGCCAGATGTGCCGCTGGTTGAGCCACTGCATGCAGTTATTAATTCGATATGGGCTTGCACGGATGATCCTCCCAGTGGGTCTCTTGGCTTTGTCCTTGGCCTTGTTTTGGTCACATTTTAAAATCCAACCTAGGTGAAGAGACATCCCTCTGGAAAGAGTAAGCAAGTGCATTGAATGAGAGAAATGGAATTAAAATGTTTTAGTAGATAGAATATTATTGTATAAAAGCCAGGACATTGAGATTTAGCAGCTAATGTAAATGCACAGTTTTGACTTTTGCAATCAGTTTCATATGAATGCACTTGGGCTTCTAAAAAGTTCATTTCAAAGCAATACAAAGAAAAATTAAAAACCACTAACTACAAATTCTAAAAACTACATCTGCTTTAAAAAGGTGGGGGGTGAGGGCTGAGGATTTAGCTCAGCGGTTAGAGTGCTTGCCTTGCAAGCATAAGGCCCCGAGTTCGATCCCCAGCTCCAAAAAACAAAAACAAACAAAAAAAAAGGTTGGGGGTGGATTTCAAGGTAAGACCGCATTAATAGAGGAACATTTCCAGAATGAGAGAAAGGGCAATGAGACAGATTCCTAATATTTCACTGAACTCGAACGCTAGTAAGGCCCATCCGGAAGAGTGTTACATACAGCTACAAACACCTGGTGAAGAGAGGACTTGGTGACTTCCGTCAACACCCCTTGCCCTACTGTCAGTACCCACATAAGGCTTGAGTGGAGTTCACCTGGCTTCCGCAGCAACCCTTGCTCTGCTCAGGCCAGCCAGGAAAATTCCATCTTCCTTTGCACTCTAATTGGTTTAATTAATCCAGCCTAAGCTTATCAGTCCGTGGCATTCCCTTGGTTTTAGGGATTGGTTCAGGGGTGGCCAATTGATGTAAATCTCAGTGTTTTCTCTTTCCCAGCAGTTAATGAGAAGCAACCTGCCTCTCCTGCTGAATGAGGCACCATGCAGCGCTAATTGCTGCTGGCAGGCATCCAACAACCAGGAGGGAAGTGAATCTGGGAGAAAGTTAACACAGAGATAAGGTTGGGGAAGAGCAAGCCACAGGAAATGGACCCAGAGCCCTGACTGAACGGTGTCTAAATTGCTTTGCAGCTGGAGTATTCAGTGCACCTTGAAGCCAACTCGAGGTTGGTTTTTGGCACCTTTAACTGAAAGCATTTTAACAGATCCAAGGGCACAATTCTGGTAAGATTGTTGTCAAAATAGAGGGAAGCCGTGTCGTAGAGGGAAGTTCGAAGGAATCCAGGAAGACAAAATCTTAACCATATATGAGTTATTGAAGAACATCTGTCGCATGAGAGGAGTGGATGTGTGTTACTGTTTAAGAATTCAAGACAAGGGCGGGTACTGTAGGATTGTGGGAAAGCAAATTGTAATCCATTGTGATACACTGAGAAATAATCTATTAGGAACATGTCTAATTCTTAGAGGCATTCTGTTGTAGTAAGAACTGTTTGCCAATTACTGGAAGAGCTAAAGCAAAGAAAAATGAACCGTCTGTGGAGTCTATTCTGTCCCAGCATTTGATGGTATTTTGCTATTCTTCATTATTTAAATGTAGAAAAAGTAGTCACCATATTGAGAGAGGTTGGTTCCTGCTGTGGTATCCTGATATGGCCTGACTAGGGTTATCTGTTTATGTCTATCCCTGTCTGAAGAGAGAATGGGCTAAAATTCCACTTCTATTTTTTTTTTTTTTTTGGCCACACAGAGGAAATTATTAGAAGTATGTGGCAGGTTCTTGGCCTCCTACTCCTCAGAGTAAAACCTAAAGATGGCAAGTTGGAGTATCTACTACCAATTAATCACATAGCTCCTCAAAGTTAGAGTAAGGGGTTGCTTTGGGAACTAAGGTTAAGTTCTATTTCATAAATAAATCGTTTGCATGTTTCAGAAATGGAATCTTCTATTGTGTAATTATCAAAAACTCAACCACTTAAGAAGAATTTATTGAGCACTTACATCCCTAGGCCTGTGCTAGGTGCAGTGGTGAGAAAACGTTACCCGTCCAGCTGTGTCTAAAGTTCAAAGTAAATCGTATGTTTTCAGTGTGTGCATTCTCGGTTATCCAGATACCTCAGGACATATTTCTTGGCTTTTGAGCTTAGTTGAATCAAGGAATTTCCATGATTCTCAATGCAGGAAAAAGGGGAGAATGAAACAATCAGTTTTAGAGCTTAATAGATTGTTTTAAGAATTTCAGAAAGACTTTCAGATTATAAGTCTATGTTATACTGCACACATATGTAATATTATACAGAACTTATATTAAAATAGCGTTTTCTATTAACTTATTTAAGTATCTTTTAGAAAATATAAATCAGTAAAATAAAGTTCATAAACCCTTAAATATCTAATAAATTCCTGAGATGCATTCATTACTGTTCAGTTGCTCTGGAATCTGTACCATGCAATTTCTGCCTCCTAGGAGTTGATGACTAGAAGAACTGAAGTGAATGGATGAGATTTTGCACAGTTTGTGAGCATGTGCTGATATGTGGTACATGTCCTGGGTGCCACAGGTACATATGAGAGAGGGGGAAGGATAGAGACTCAGACCCTAAAACAGAGAGTGAGTCTAAGCCTTGACGCATAGGCTAAAATTTAAGGGCTGGAAGATGTGAAGAGTGCTGCTCAAGCAAGAGAGGAAACAGAGTTGTGACAACTCAGAAGTGACAGATTTCATATGGCCCTGGGGTCACTGACCCCATTAGATAAGAGAATTAGGGCTTCAAGGGAAATCAAGATGGGTATCAAGGTGTGACCAGATTCTGACATACTTTAAAGTCAAGCAAAGTAATTTATATTGCACAAACTTTGAAGCAGGGAGAGCTAGACTGTTTTGGAGCAGGGAGTAACAGATAGCTTAGGGAGGGATACACTGGCGGTGAACCATAGAGCACTACAGTGAACAGCTGGAGGATAGAGGAGCTTGCTGGGAGGGCACTGTAGGCATCCCTGTGGGAACGACAATGTCAAGACATGGCTCGTTAAAAAGATTAAACAAGGTTAAAAAGTGTGTGGATGATATTTTAAAGGATAAAAGAAAAAGGATTTGCTGGGCATGGGTAATTCGTGGTGGATTTCTTAGTTTGGAGTATACTCGTTTCTCACTGCCTTCTGAGATTTTGTGTCTATGTCTTATCTCCTTGAGAAGGTTGTAAGATTCAGGTAAGCTTTCTCCTAAAGACAACACACCTGTATCTCTAGCCCCAGCTGTGGAGGTGAGGAGGGTAGAGTGGGGGAAGCATAAACACAGACACCGAATCTGACCGCCACGGCAACC